>OY282642.1:155738996-155838996 GCA_958299015.1 Tetanocera ferruginea | reverse complement strand
TTAATTTTACTTACACAAAAAAAAAATATATATGAAAAAAATATATTTATGTGCAGGGAACAACAGTTACAGCGATAAGAGTCATAAAGTTATCATAACTGTGTGTGGTAGAAAACTCACAAGATGTAAAAGCGGTGGGGAAGAATAACGCGCTAACATGTTGAACTTCTTAAAATGGGCGTTGAAAAAATTAAGACGAAAAAAAAAAACTCCCAAAAATCCTCAAGTGTATTTAGAGAATTAACAAAAAACCACAACAATAACAAAAACTGAATTGAAATAATGACAATTACAAATCAGCGAAAGCAGACGTAGTACAAGTTTAAAAGAAAAATAGCAACGACGTAGGTACAATAACTCAAAGTTGCGTGTGTTAAAAAGTCAGTTTTATTTCATTTATAAGTCAGACAATATTCTCCCCATAAGTGTTGCATACGTTCAAATATCATAACAAATTAAATTTTAAGTGAAACATATATGTATGAATGAATACCTGTAAACAAAGAGTTTGTTCTGACCATTTTACTCGTAGTTATTATAACTTTCATATTTTCGCCAAACTATCCGACAAAATTTTCCACCAGTTTTTTTTCTTCCTATTTTAATAATTCTGAGGATTTTTATATTTTCCTAGTCATGGAATACAAAAAGGAATATGGATATTGATTTTATATTTGCACACATGGCGTTAAACGGAATATTAGTCTGAAAATAGGCGAACTATAATGTTTATGCCACATTTTGAGACGTACACATAGAAAAATCGCCACATAAAAACCTAATAAAGTAAATAAAGCTAAGAAGATTTCTCTATGATTTTAAGCCAAGAAGATGTTCTTCTTCAACAAAGTTTTCTTTTTGATTTTGTTTTAGAAGAAATCTTGTACAACTACTAGGGTTTCTTCTTAATTTTGCTTAAGAAAAAACTCTCATACATCTATTAGGTTTTCTTTGTATGCCCTAAACCTGAAAGATCAGGGTATATTAACTTTGTGCAAACGTTTGTAACGCATAGAACGAAGCGAGTCCGGTATAGAAAAGTGTATATATTCTTGATCAGCGTCACCTCGTGAGTCGAGCTATTCATCTCCGTCTGTCCGTCTGTTCGTTCGTCCTTCTCACGGACACACCCACCTCCCATACAACTCTGTTTAACCTACAGAGATACAATTTGGCACGTATGTTTTTTATGACAAAAAAAATATGGTTTTGAAAAATAGACATCATCCACCCACGGACAAGCCTACCTCCCATACAACCCAAAAAGTTTAAAACTCAATAAATAAGATTATGTTTGTCATATAGAGATAAAATTTGGTATGTATGTATTTTATACCAAAACTAAGATGTGTTCATTGAAATTGGGAGTTATCCGTTCATGAACACGCCCACCTCCCATACAACCCACAATAGCGAAAGCACAATGAAGGCATTAACTGTGAGCTACAGGAATAAAACTTGGTATGTGTAAATTTTTCATCAAAATTAAATAAATATTATTGTATTTTGGAGAGGTAAGTTAAGGGTATTACATAGCCGTGCTAGACCAACATTAAACTTTCTTTAATTATTTGATTTTGCTTAAAAAGAAATCTTATACAGCTACTAGGTTTTCTTCGAGTTTTTTTTCAGAAGAAATCTAATGAAGCAACAAAGTATTCTACATCAGTGGTGTAGCTAGGGTTGGCCGAACGGGGCGGAAACTAAATTGTACTTCCGTTGAGAAGGTTATACTAAACCTCATAAGAGCAATGCTTAAAAATGACCACGAAGTTGATATAATTTTTTTTTTAATTATAGTGTACTGTAGTTTATGATTTACCATAGTTTATGATTAGTTTCTTAAAGTGCAAATGAGTATAAATTATATTTTAATTCTTTGTATTATTTATAAAATTCGGTAACAAAACACAAAATTAAAAAAATAATCCCATCGATATTTATATATTTGATTTCATTCGAAAGATAATTTGGTACAAAACACAAAACTAAAAATAAATTTCGCTTTATTTCAAATTTGAAATATGTAAATCTTAATTTTTTTGAAAGCGTTTGAAAATGTTTTGTTTACGCAAAATTTTGACTTGCAATATGAAGTAAATCCACAAAAATCTATTTTGAATAAAATTTTTCAGTTTTTTAGTTTTTGAATAATTGTCGATGAATCTTAGAGGGCGTCCATAAATTACGTGAGATGTTTAAGGGGGGAGTGGGTCGAGTCAAATCTTATCTAATCTTACGTTGGAGAGAGGGGGGGGGTCTCGGCAAATATCACGCAATTTTTTTTCTGGTTGAAACAAAAAAAAATTATACTATTTTGGTCCATTTTATTCAGATTGTACATGCTTAAGATTTAATCTTAAGCGTAATCGTAATACGATTAAGATCATTCACTAATTCGTTCGAGGCTTAGAGTGGCTAGATCAGAACGAAGTTGAAGGAGCAGATGATTTTACTGAAAATCATATGGACATGTTGGTCCCAATAGTCTCTCTTGAGACCGCGCATGATTCTCCCTGGACTGAATTGGAGTAGATATTTTTTTTTAATCACAGTAGTTACGATTTAAGTATTCTGTTGTTAAATTTTTATTACACTTATAACTCTCAGCAATATCGATTACTAGTCTTAACTAGTCGTAAATAAAAGTACGAAGCAAATTTTTTTTTTTCTTTTTACAATAACAATCCAACGCGTTTACGTAAGAAACCCACATTTTGAAAAATCTCACGTGAGATTGGGGTATTTGGGAGGGGGTTGAATAAAATCTCACGACATCTTACCAGGGGGGAGGGAGGTACAGAAAATTTTAAAAAACACCTCACGTAATTTATGGACGGCCCCTTACAATATATTTTTGAATCAATCTCTACAAAAATGACATATTTTAGAAGAGATTTAAAAAAAAGCAAAATAATGCTAGCCATGGATATTTGATAAAAGAAGTAAGAATCTAAAATTTTCAGAAACTTCAAGAATTTTCTCTGAATTTTTCCAATATTTATACCCACCGGGCTTATAAGTAATGCGAGAACAATAAACTATCAGTAAACCACACAATATCAGTTTTAAATAATTGGAGAATTTAAATAATGCAGTTGAAATTATGATTTATGAACAAAAATTAATACACAATTTTGCATAACTGAGGAAAAACTTTGATCAAAACGTTGACAAATTTTCCCTCGTGACCCTGAATAACTATCAATTTAAATATTTTTTCGAAATCAATCCATGTCTTCTATCTAAAAGTAATGTGAGACTATGTAAACCTCAGTCATGTCTATCATAGTCTCAGCTTCGACTATGATAGACATGACTGAGGTCTGTTAGATTTGACTGCCGTAAATATCACAGTATCACAATATCACAGTGATGTCAAATTGATATTAGAAATTTGTTTTATACTCAGTATCTATATAATTCCTAAACCAAACTTGCCCTGGCCGGACTAGGTCAAGAGTCATGATTGGCTCAAAAAGTGCTGGCAATTCCAAGAAATCTGTTGATGCTTCACATTTGGAGGCTGAGAACAAAGTTTTATTCAAATAATTAGAAAAATTTTTAGAATAGTTTTTTCTTAAAAACTGTATTTTTTACTGTATTTTGACTGTTTTTTTAAGAGACATCTTAAAAATAAAATAAAACAATATTCCAAACTTCAACCGCCAGAAAACCAATAAATTTTTAAAGAACTCTTTTCGTCTTCCATGCCAGTTGTTCTAAAAACGTTTTCAGTAGAAATCTAATAGATTTTATGTGGCACTATTTTTTTGAAGTTTTTGGTTAAAAATTGTGAACTTTGACCGTCTATTCCATAATAAAAAAATCTATTTTCCAAATATGTTTATATATGATGTTTTTTATATTGGATTTCCTTCATTAATATGCCAATAAGAGTATGATACAATTTGGAAAATATTACAAAAATTAAAACAAATTTTTAAGCCATTCTGCTTAAATTCTCCAAGAACATTTCATATATTATTAAAAAAAATATGTATGTTATAACATATCATTATAAAGTTGAAAATAAAGGCCCGTGGCGAATCTTTGATTTGCCGAATGGTGTTGTGCTGAAGCGGAGCTTGAAAATTAAAAATGAATATACGTGGAAATGTTTTTTACGTAGATGCATTAGTTTCTCGTATAAGACTCCACAGTAGTCATCCATCATGCTTTCGTTCCAATTCACTTGATAGTGCTTTTCGATCCTTAGCATGACTTGATGGAAATGTTTCCCTTGCTCATTGTTTGTTGCATCTAAATTTTCTGGAAAAATTTTTAGATGCAAATGCAAGAAATTTTTTTTAGTGACATCCGCAAACCCATTTTGCGAGAGTTCTCTAAAAGATCCTCAATAATATCTCTGAAATTGTTGCTTTTCTTATTCCCAAGAAAGTTAAAAACGATATTCTAAAATGATAACTACGTTTCACCTTTTAATTTTGTTAAATATTTTGTAAAGATGTCGTCGTTAATCAGGTTTTTTATTTTGAGGTCCCCAAAATATACCCTCTATGATTTTGGCATACAAAATTTGTGGAAACACTGTCATTAAATGTTTGAAAATGAAAATGCTTTTTCAAAACAAAATGTTCTTTGGGGAATTTAAGTAGAATGGCTTTAAGACTTATTTTAATTTTTGTCATTTTTTTCTGAACTGTATCATATTGTTATTGACATATTAATGAAGGTAATTCAATATAAAAATACATCAAATTAAAACATATTTGAAAAATAGTTTCAAACATTGTTGAGAAGACGGCCAACGTTCAAAATTTTTAATCAAAAATTTGAAATTTCAACTTTAGACTTCAATATATTGGGGGAAAAAAAAATGACATACAAATGCTTAATACAGTATTAGATAGCTTATAAAATTATCTGGCAGATGACAAACAAATGATAACTTTCCATGAAACAGTTTAGTTTCTAGATAAGAAAAACTGGATCAAAGTTTAAAAAATACAAATCTCAAAAATTTGACCTATTAGGTAAAACCTGAGTAAAGGCGTAGAATCAGCTTAAAAAGTTCTTGGAAAAAAGTAGTTTAGGTCTCTGGATAAAAAACCTAGCAGACTAGTATTATTAAAGAACTTTGTAAAACAACACTTCGTTTATGTAGAAGAGTATGAATACATTTTTTTGGTTCAATATTGCTTGTTGCTAGATTAATGCTTAACATCCTTAATGAGGTTTCAATTATATAAATAAAACAAGTAAAGAAAATCTAAAGTCGGTCTAGGCCGACTATGAAATACCCTAAACCTACTTTTCAAAAACAAAAAAATTTTTAGTGTAAATGGGCGTCTCCAAGGGTGGATGAAGCCTATATTTTATATGCATTTAAATGTTGATGAAAAATTTACACATACCAAGTTTTATTCCTGTAGCTCACAGTTAATGCCTTTATTGTGCTTTCCCTATGGGAGGTGGGCGTGTTCATGGCCGGAATACTTCCAATTTTTGAACACACCTTAGTTTTGGTATAAAATACATGCATACCAAATTTAATTTCTCTATGACAAATATAACCTTATTTATTGAGTTTAAAACTTTTTGGGTTGTATGGGAAAAAGGCGTGTCCGTAGGTGGATGACGTCCATTTTTCAAAACCATCTTTGTCTTGTCATAAAAAACATACGTGCCAAATTTTAGCTCTGTAGGTTAAACAGAGGCTTATTTATTGCGTTTTCAATTTTTGGGTTGCATAGGAGGTGGGCGTGTCCGTGAGCGGATGACGGCTATTTTCCGAAGACATCTTTGTGTTTGTTTAAAACACATACATATCAAATTTTATTGTTGTAGGCTAATTAAGAGGTGAGTTATGCAGTTTTCAATTTTCGCGTTGTATGGGAGGTAGGCGTGTCCGTGGGCGGACGATGTCCACTTTTCAGAACCATCTTTGTTTTGTTACAAAAAACATATGTGCCAAGTTTGAGCTTTGTAGGTTAAACAGAGGCTTATTTATTGCGTTTTCAATTTTTGGGTTGTATGGGAGGTGGGCGTGTCCGTAAGCGGATGACGTTCGGTTTTCGAAGATATCTTTGTGTTAATATAAAACACATACATACCAAATTTTATTGTTGTAGGTAAATTATGAGCTGAGTTATGTAGTTTTACATTTTTGCGTTGTATGGGAGGTAGGCGTGTCCGTGGGCGGATTCCAAAAATATTCAAGGGTGCAGATGCTTGAGTGCATGTGACCATGTGTACCAAGTTTCATCCAATTATCTCAACTTCTTCAACAAACGGACAGACGGACGGACGGACGGACATGGATAGCTCGACTCACGTGGTGACGCTGATCAAGAATATATATACTTTTCTATACCGGACTCGCTTCGTTCTATGCGTTACAAACGTTTGCACAAAGTTAATATATCCTGACCTTTCAGGTTTAGGGTATAATAATAGGGGTATTCTCGCAGTATAGCAAAGAAGCAAAATTTGTGAAAATGCAAACTTGCAATACTGAAATATGCAACACTGTGGGATCGCACAAAATCACAAATATTGTGAATATTAAAAGAAATGCCGCAAACAGGCGAAAACAAAAACTTTAAATACTTACTCAAACGCACACGAACTAAAATTAACAAATTTGTCTCAATCAGAGTGCACGGTTGCACGTCCACGCAAAACATGTGTATCACTGTTGCACAGATTGCACGAAATACAAAACTTTTATCTCTTGTATTTTGTTGTTGTGTCGTTGCACGGGTTGCAAGATTCTGCAACTTTTGCATGTCTTTCACCTTGCAAGGGTTTTGCAAGACAGCGAGAATACCCCTAATATAAAAACTAAAAAAAATATTTAACTCTTCTATGGTTCTGAGTTTATAAAGATTCACTTTTTTTTTATTATGTGACCTCAAGATTTGTGTGCTGCGTCATACAATATAAAACTTTTGCACACTCATTCGATGGCAGCGCAAACTCTCTCTCTAGTTATTCTCGATGCCAAAACACTTTGCAAAAGATACATTTCAAGCATCATGCAGCTGTAAGAGCTCTAAGGATGTTTTCATAATTAATGAAATTAAAACAAAACTTGTGTACCTTCGTTTTAAAACTTCCGCTTTGCCAAGGAATCCCATTTCGCTAACAATAACTTAATTTAAGATATGAAACCGTACAAATGCAAACACACACACCGCAGCTAACATTGCTGTTGCTGTCAATTCGACGTGCTGTCCAGGTTCAACATTCATCAGAATGTTGCTCAGCTGCCACATTCGCAGCCGCAACAAATGAAATAAAAATATAAAATATGGTTCGCAACTTAAATTGAAGTGCGTCGGTCCACTTGGTAAAAAATAAATATTATTCTATAAAAGTACGGCATATGCGGCTACTTGAGCTGGCAGTGATACTTGCCATAGTAAGACTCAGTCAGAGTGAAAGAAGCCGACAATTGCTGGATCACATAAGATAATCATATTTTATGGACTGCATTGGGTAGAGTAGCTGCACAGTGCTACTGTAAAGCTGCAATGCTCACTAAAGCAAGTTCAGCATTTGTGTTGAACTCTGAGAAGTTGTAGCTGTTGTTTTTGCTATTCTCAGATCTTGTGTTATTCTATTTTTTATTAAAATATATTGTGCAGTGCCATCACTTGTACGGAATGACTTGACAGCCAACCAAACTTAAAACCTGGCTTCTTTGATGTGCCTGCCGTCAGCCTTATCTGTGCAACTTCTCACAGGCACACTCACACTAACACCTCACTTGCTTACTTACTACTACATCGGGCAACTCTTGCATACACAAAGTTATCGCCGCAAAGCACACAGCTGCGCTGAGGTGCAGAAATTTATTACAACCTCTGGGAATCCTTTTAAGTAGTTTCTCGATTCGAAATAATTTTCCATTTATCACTGTTATAACAATTTTTTTTCTCATGCTGCTGCTGCTGCTGCAGCTACTGTTGATGTTGCTTATATGATTGTTGTTGCTCTTGTTTTTTTTTTTTTCTTTTTTTTTGGTGTTCCTTTTGTGTTGCTCTTGTTACTGTGGCTGGTTTGTAACCAGAGGTTGACTTTAGTGTAAGAATATCTGTATGTATGTATGTATGTATTTTGTGAGTGTGCCTGTGTGCGTTGCGTTGGAAAATCGCGCGGAAACGCGTCATAAGCAAGAAATTCCAAAATAACAGCAGCAGGTGCGAAAAAACAACGATACGAAAGTGTTTTGTTGTAGTAAAAAAATATTTAAAGAGCGGAATCAAGTGAGTGAATTCATGTTGAAATCTTACTAGTGGACAGTGGCGCAAACACGTCAACATTATTGCTTGTGTGTGGGTTGCTATAAAGTTCTATCTGAATGCTGCACCATTAATTTTGATATGAATTATACAAAAAATAAGCTACTAACTATTTAATCAGTCCGATCAGATAATCCGATTGACCTGAAGTATGCTGTTCTAGTACTTAACCAACAGATCTCAATAATTACCATTCTTTTGTACCACTCTATTGTCAGAAAAGTAAAGCTCATAACAAATTCTGAATCTTTTCCTTATGTATTATTATCGAATGTATTTCGATAATTCCAGTGAAACTATTTTTAAAAATTTTTTCAATATTTTTTGCCAACCAGGGGGTCTTCTGATGCCAATTTTTTGTCAAAGCTGTGGTTTTTGGAGTCGAATCTAAAAATTAAATATACAGCCGTTGAAAACTAATTAGAAACGATGTAATATTTGCTGCACCAAAAAAAAACATGTTTTTTAATATTAACCTTTTTCATATATTTTAAGAAAAAAATATTTTTTTGCAAACAATTTTTCGAATGAATTTTTTATCAAATTAATACCTATAAAATAGATTTTGATGGGGGAAAAAAAGAAATTTAAGGAGGATAAATCGGGCTAATGGGGCTTACTAGTTGAATATGACCTGAAAATAAAAATGTCCTAAGAAGACATTGTAGTGCTCGTGAAGCCCTTTTCAACGACATATAACTTTTTAAGATCTGACTAAGTAATGCTTAAGTTATGCAAAAAAGACCATTTTGGATGTTTTTACGGTAGTTCAAAAAAAAATTTTTTGTTTTCGGAATCCTCTTGAGGTCAACTTTAAAATAGGGGGTGGTTTTTTCAAACTTTTTTTTTTGTATGGAGGCCGACGCACAGTGCTTTGTTCCATAGGCAAAATTAAAATAAAATAAAGTGCTTAGAGTATTTAAGTACACAGAGGGAAAAACCTATGGACTCAATACATAAATTTATGTACTCATCGCATAGTTTTCTGCACACAAAAATTTTACATTTTTCATGTATTGAGTACATGTTGAAATCTTTATTGACTACATAATGCTTTCAAGCGGTTATGTAGTCAATAAAGAATTTTATGTACTCAACGCAAACTGTTACAAATAATTTTATGTAATGAGTAAAGATCTTATGTACGTATTACATAAATTATTGACTCAGTACATACATAATTTACTCATTACATATTTGGAGTACATAATTTTATGCAATGAGTACATACATTATTTACTCATTACATATTTTAAATGCATAATTTTATGTAATGAGTACATACATAATTTACTCATTACATATTTTTAGTGCATACATTTATATAATGAGTACATACATCATTTACACATTACATATGTTAAAAACATAATTTTATGCAATGATTACATGCATAATGTATTCATTATATATTTTTTTGTTCATAATTCCATGTATTGAATATATACACAATTCATGCCTGTGCCTAAAGCACCCTCTCAACAAATGCAATAAATAATTTTATAAAGAAATGACTAGATTTCACAAATACTTGGCAATTACTTATAGAAACCCAGCCATTTAATTCTTATCCAATCATCGCTTTTGTTCTAGAGTACAGTGGATAAACTCATTCCTGCTCTGATTTTCTAGAGGCTTTAGAGGTGTTGCTTATTTGAAAATCAAGAAACGAATGATATAAAACAGCAAAATCGTGTACCGATGTGCAAGAGGTACGTGTACTGAGTCCATATGTTATGTACTGAATAAATGTGTCACTTCAATCGTATAAGGGGGACGTGTACTGAGTCTATATTTTATGTATTGAGTAAAGTTTTTGTAAAAAATTACATAACACGTTGATTGAGTACACGTTGCTTGTATCTATTGAAGTCTGCTATGTATTCAACACATAACATGATGTATTGAATAAATTTTTTATTCATTTTAAAAAGTGAATAAATTGATATGTAGTCAGTACACGCTCCCTTTACTCAGTAAATACTGCCGACAATAGCCTAACAACAACAACAACGATCGTGGTTGAGTACAAAAACAACAAATATATGGCAATTGGCATAGGGGTGGAAACTAATAGGCAAGGGGACAAGAGGAAAGAATTTGAAGAGAGTTTCCAAATAGAATTGCAAGCATCTACAAACATTTTGTCTATCTATTTCAGCTGCTCTGAGAGAAGCTCTGAGAGAAGCGTTGACATTCACGGTAGAATAAAAAGTTCGTCCTCTTGGCGACATCATGAAATTAACATTAACAGAGCGAAGTTATTCTTATAAAATCTCTTGTTATAATATACTCTCTGTGTACTGCCCTCGTTGCGTTCTCATACAAGTTGCAGTGAATAGATTTTACATAGCTGTCTCTGTACTGACTACATAACTTTTTCCCTTAGTGTAATATACATTCATGTAAAGCAAACAAAGTATTTAAAATAAATTCGTTAATAGAATTTATCATCTCGTCTTTTTGTTAACAGTAGAGGGCGCTAAAGTCAGTAAACGTTTGAGATAAAACTGTTGAACGGAAAAACTGTTTTTACTGTGTTACAAATTTTTTTTAAAAAATTTCATTTTTTATTGTATTGCTTTGAAACTTAACAGTTTTGTTTATAACTATAGGTACAAAAAACCAAAAATAATTGTTTGTAAATATTTTATATAGAAAAGTTGTTTGTGCCATCGAAAACTTTTGCGATTTTTTGTTTGGAATTCCCAAAATGCAAAAGTTTGATAGAGTGAAATTTTTTTTTTTTGGAAGAATAATTTGGAAGTAATTTTTTATTTTTGATTTCAGTACACTTGAAAGGGCTTAAATGGAATATGTGAACAAGTTTTAGATTTTTCACCCGGAAATGTAAAAATGATATGAATTTTTTGAGACATATTTCCTAAGTTTCAGAAAAAGTTGCAAAGACCTAAGTTTATGGTACTGCCAAAATTAAAAAAAAAAGTTTATACAATTTTTTTGTTTTTATTACTATTAAAAATGAATCAAATTTTGATGTAGTGTATAATTTTTATTAAATAGTGACAAAAACTTACCAAAAATTGAAAGAATATATATATTTTTTTTTGGCGGAAACCCTAAAGTTTTGCAAACTATGAAAAAATTATATAAATAAAAAGTAGGCGATTTTTTATTTTTCATTTATATACTTTGTTAACAAATCTAACCACTAGTAAAAAAACAATTCAAAATTTTTAACCGGAAATTTTAAATTTTGTATTTTTTGAAAACATCTATATTTGTGAGTTTTACAAAGACCAAAAATATGATAATATAATTTTTTCCAAGTAAAGGGCTCCAGCGACGTTCAATGTTCAATTCAATTTTTGCAAGCTGTGCAATTTTATTGACTGTAGGTCTGTTTGAGAACTTTTCGAGTTAAAAATATAAAGTCACTTTTACTGGGAGAGTAAGAATGATTTTACTCTCTCATTAAAAAATATCACAAAAAGTAAACGACATCCAGTAAAAAGTATCAAGTAATAACATTTGTTTGTAAACAGCTGATTCATGTTTTCTTTTTTGCTTTTCGTTTCATTGGTTTTCCTATGTTTCAACTCATTTACTCCGTGAATTCTTGTTATTTACATTTTGCTATTTTTCGTTATTTTTATATTTGAGCAAGAGATGAGAGCGTGTTTATTTCAGTTTAACGTGATTATTTTCTAATAGTTTGCGATTGTTTTGAAGTTTTCACCATTTTTGTATCAATAATATTTGAATTAATTGTGGAATTACCACTAAAACATTAAATGAATACCTAGTCAATATTGAAATAACCTCGTGCTGCAGTAATCATTATAATCTAATAGTGAGCCCTCGTGAGTTAAATAATCTCACTGGTTCATCTCTATATATGTATCAAATTTATTTACTAGTTGTGAAGCAATATTTTTCGATAATGACAAATTGTATTATTAATTCCGATATAGTTGATTTTTGGTTATCAGTGTCTTTAAAAAATAAAAGCCCAGAAGTATATAAATTTATAAAAGGCAAAATTGGGGATTCAAGTCTTGAAAAAGAAGTGTTGTAAAGAAAAATTAAATTGTTTAACAATAAAATAAAAAAATATTGGGGCGAGAGTAGATCCAATAGACAATTCTTCGATAAAAAGTATTCTAAGTGGTTGAATTGAAAATTTTTCGACCCAGACAATGTAAGTTGTATATTGATATTCTTTTTAATCTAAGTAAAAAAGTAAAACTTTAAAACTAAAATATTTAGTTGAGCAAATTTAGAAACAAATATATTTATGACCCTTTTTTAAAGAGAATATTAAATTATTTGCATTCTGATCACAATTGTAGCTAAAATTTAGTTTTTGGTAAAAAGGATATATGGGAGATGGTCATGTCCTTGTATCGAATGAAGCGAAAATTCTTAGAGAGCCTAAAAATATAGTTTTATAAGTTGTTTTAAGTTTTCAGTGCATTCTGATCACAAATGTAGCTAAAATTTAGTTTTTGGTAAAAATGATATATGGGAGATGGTCATGTCCATGTATCGAATGAAGCGAAATTTCCCAGAGAGCCTAAAAATATAGTTTTATAAGTTTTTATAAGTTTTCAGTTCATTCTGATCACTAATGTAGTTACAATTTAGTTTTTGAGAAAAATTATATATGGGAGGTAGTCATGTCCTTGCACCGAATGAAACAAAATTAACCACAAAGCTAAACGACATATTTTAACAGATAGTTACCAACTTTCGATTTATTCTATATACAATTATAGCCAAAATTAAACTTTTAAATTTAAAGGTGTATGGGAGGTAGTCATGTCCTTGCACCGATTTTTCCGAAACTTCGAATTTTTCTTAATAAACATATTTTGAACCAGCACACCAAATTTCATTTTTCTGCGATAACTTCTCTAATTTTGCCGATTCACTATATGGGGACAAAGCACTGTGCGACGCACTCTAATATACATGTAACAATTAAATTATTAGAAAAAATTTTGAAAACCGTTCCGGGTGTAGCCAACTTCTTGTAACGGAAATGAAGAATAAAAAGAAATTATTTGAAAAAAAAAGTTTACAAATTTATGGTATACATCAATATCATAAGCCCGTGTTGCTTTTTAGGAAAATTATAGCATTTTTTCGGGACGGGTGTGACACTGAAGAAACAGTAATTTTAAATATTTTTTATTTATAAACGCAGTAACCAATCCTTATTATAAACTGTTCTTAAATAACATTGTTATCTTTTTTAACATTGCTTGCCTAATTTTTTTTAATGTGTATCAAGGGTTGTCTGTTTTCAACGTTTTAAATCTAAACAAAATATTTGTTGTTTGTTCAACTCGGAATTTGTTTACTTAAATTGTACAAAAACATAAAAAAGTATTTAAACTAAAAACAATTTAATGCAAGAACCAAAAATTATTTCAATTGAAAGCATTTTAGGATTCATGTTTCCGTTCCTCATTGGTGTGGAATTACCCATAAGTAAAATTTCATAAAATGAGAAAAGTCAAGAGATGCGCGCCAGGTACACGCAAGGCAATTATTGAATTATACAGTGCTGGGCTATCATACGAAAGCATACCGGTTCAATTCAAATATTTAAAAAGGATGGTTTTCAATGCTTTTGTTCATCTTCTACAATATTAAACCATCGAAAATGTGCCACTCTAAAAAAGATCGCGCAAAACTTCAGTACATTCAGTACATCTAAGGATTGTCTGATTTTCAAAACCTGATCAAAGAGCACAGCAATCATTCAGCGTGAAATAGTGGATTAAATTGGCGTCAGTGTATCAAAAAGAACCAGTCAAGAAAAGAAAGCAGTGTTGCACGACGTTTAATGGATGCTGGCCATCATGAAAGAATTGCACGTAAGAAACCCAAAGAAAACACAGTATTGAATTTTCCAAATATCATCTTGTACGGTAAACCAGTGGAAAACTTGTTGTGTGGACTGTTAAAACAAACATCAATCGCATTGATCCTGATGGTAGAAAGAGTGTCCGACACCCAGCAGGCAAGGAACTTGATCTAAGATACACTTCTTTGTTTGTTAGGCATGGTCGTGGATCGCTCTTTGTCTGGGCAGTTTTTCTTGAAATGGTATTGGTCTAATTCACTATCTTGCTGGCACAATGAACAAAGAACAATACGTTGATATCTTAAAAAATGTTATGCTGCCTTGGGCTGTATACAATATTCCAGTGATTTGGTCAATCCAGTTTTTCCGTATGACCCCAAGCATACGTCAAAACTCACCAACAAATTTTTTGATTATAATGCTATGACTGTTCTTGACTGGCCATCGAAGAGTCCTGATGTAAATTCCATCGAGCATTAATTGGATGATTTAAAAAATGCCGCAAGCACACTTAACATAACAAATCTGGATGATTTTTTAACCAAGAGTCAAGGAAACTTGGTGCGTTATTCGGTAAAACGATGTCAAGATCTTGTCATCAATGCAAAGACGATGTGTTGCAGATTTAAAGCAAAAAGGTTTTCCAACAAAATATTATAACCAAGTGCCAATAAAAACTTTTCAACTAGTTTTTTTTTAAGACATTTTTTTTTTTGTATTTTAGACTGAACCAACGCTCAGGGGATGCCCCTATAAATACGAAAGCATTGTGTTAATTCGGAAGAAGGGTGATAGTTTAGTGGGAGGGTTGGAAAGTACAGTAGTGTCGGTGAAGATTTGATTTAAATTTGCACAGCTCGTAATTATCAGGGAAAACGCTCGCAGGGAGATTATTACACAATTTTACTGAGCGACTGAAGAACGAATTGTCTCGGTAATGCGATGTTCTATTGGGCAACAAAGCAATGGTATAAGGATGGGCTTGAAGAGCTGCCCGAGTAGACCTAGAAAACACACGAGCTGGTGGCGTCAGGTTATGAATTTCCCTTCAACACTTTTCATGGTAGTACCTATACAGAAGGCTCAGGCAACCAACATTGCGTCGATGTCCAAGAGAGTTGAGAGAGGAAGAAATAGTTTCATCCCCTATCAGATATATCGCACGACGTTGAATTCGGTCCAGGAGTTCCAAATATGATCTTGAAGCCCCTGCCCAAATGTGCGAATTGTACTCCATTTTCGGCCTAATATATGAGGTGTATATCATGCGAAGATCAGTTGGAGTGAAGTATTTCTTGCACCGTTTTAAAAAACCAAGGCACTTGGCCGCTTCTTTCGACACATCGAATATATGATCATTCCAACGAAGATCGGATTGGATCGATATGCCTAGAACATCAAAAGCTGCTGACTCCACAAGATCGACACCGTTCATATTAAGAGGAGCTAAGGGGCAATCCACTCGCTTGTGACTTAACAGGCTACACTGGGTCTTACTTGTATTAAACTCTACTTTATTGGCAAGACCCCACTCGGAGATTTTTTTAAGTCATTAAGGAGTGTGTCATTCATAATTTGCCTCTTTCTCTCAATCTCCAAAGAGCTCGGGCGTGTTTTGAACGAATAAGAATGGCAAATGTTGCTGTCGTCTGCAAACGAGTGGATTGGATTGTGAGTCAACGACAGAAGGTCGTTGATAAAAACCAAAAACAAAGAAGGTGATAAAACTGAACTCTGCGGTACTCCTGCATCGATGGAGCGTTCGCTGGATGAAATGCCATCAATTACGACACGTATAGATCTGTCTTTCAGAAAACACGTGATCCACCGAGCAAAGCTATCACCGACACCATATGCGATTAGTTTTGATACGAGTGCTTTATGCCACACTCGGTCAAACGCCTTAGAAATATCCAGAGCAACAACTTTACTCTCACCAAATAAGTGAACGCATTGATTCCATTTTTCAGTGAGGTATGCCATCATGTCACCAGTAGAGCTGGTCCTGCGGAAACCATACTGACGGTCACTAAGCAAATTGTTGTGCTCCAGATAGTTCATGAGGTTGAAGTTTATTACGCTCTCCATAACTTTGGACAATTGATAAGTTCAAAAAGAAATTGGCAGGTGTCTTATAATAAAATAATCGTTTCTAATTAGTTGTCAACGGCTGTATACATACATGTTTTTGTCTCGAGAAGACTACATTTGTTTGGTTCAAAGATAACTTATCAACCAGAGCACAACTTCAACAAGATGAATTAAAACAATTCAAATAATTTCGAATGAAGCGTATGCATTGGACATTATTACATTTCTATAATCTTGACAACAGACTGACTCGAACATCTATTGATTATCAGATGATCTGGTTTAGTTGTCTTTTTAGATACTTTCGAAGCATAGCTTTTCCAGCTCGGCCAAAAAAGAAAAAAATTTTTCGAATATGCTTTCTAAAAACGCTTCAGATTAGATGGTATAACCTCTTCTTTCAGTATGGTCTTATATATATAGAATAACTTACAGCTGGTATTATTTACTCTTTGACGTTTGATATTGTTTTTATTAATTCAATAGAAAAATCTAATAAAAAATAATTTCGTACTTATCATTGACAAATAACTTCATT
Source organism: Tetanocera ferruginea (assembly GCA_958299015.1). Lineage (NCBI taxonomy): Eukaryota > Metazoa > Arthropoda > Insecta > Diptera > Sciomyzidae > Tetanocera > Tetanocera ferruginea. Next base: position 155,822,261 of record OY282642.1, on the reverse strand, counting down.
GTAATTTTTATAAAATTAAAAAAGCATTTGTCTCTCTGTGCATATTTTTGCAACGCTTTTGCGGTCTTTTTAGTTTTCCTTTTTTTTTTTTGTGTTGCTACCAAAGAGTAATGATAAATAAGGGCCACAGCAGCAGGTGATTTGAAATAATTTCAACGGCAAACTGAAAAGAACCAACACCTGAGCGTCGACCGAAAGCGAAAAGATTACAAAATATTTAAGAGTCAACACATTATATTGAAGTCTTACCACTTGCAGTCTACGCAACATATTGATATTTTATCATCCCAAATTTTACACAATATCTTATTATTGTTATATTTGAAAACTTTTTTATTTCTCTCTGTGTTCCCAAAATGAGCTCTAAATCAATAACTGTTATGAAGTAAATTAAACACTTAATCATAACTAGTGTCCGACCGAACGTGAATTTTTGCCGAAGCCGAAGCCGAAGCCGATTCTTCGGCAAAATGGAAATAATCGGCCGAAGGCCGAAGCCGAAGCCGAATGAGAAACAAATGTTTTCAAGTAAAAAAAATTATAAAATTTATTCATTGCTTTTGTTAAGGGCTGATGTTGAAAGTGCACAACACCTAAATGTCAAGTTTTTCTACATTTCATTTGGCATTTCTCAATTTCAGACTTACTCAATTTGAACCATGGAAAGATACATAATCGAGCCACGCGTTAGAGTTATTCAAAAAATGGCAACAGTGGATGATAAATTTTCGAAGAAAATCATCTTCAGTGATTTTTTCCACATTTTCACTTCAGTGGATTCGTCAATAAGCAGATTGATTGTCGAAAAACCAATGCACCCACAAAGAGTGACTGTTTGGTGCGGTTTATGGGCTGGCGGCATGTTGTGTCTACTGTGAATGTTGTTCGCTATCGTGAGATGATAATTAACTTTTTAAGCCCCGAATTAGTAGATATAAATGTGGACAATATGTGGTTTCAACAGGACGGTACCACTTGCCACACCGCTAACGAAACAATGACTCTTTTGCGCGACAAATTCAATGGCCGTGTTATCTCATGTGGTGGAGATGTCAATTGGCCGCCAAGATCATGTGATTTGACACTGTTGGACTTCTTTCTTTGAGTTTATTTGAAAGAAAATGTGTTCGTCGGTAAGCCAGCATTAATTCAAGAGCGAAAGGATGAGATAATTCGGCACATTAACGGCATAGAACGTCAATTATAAACTATCTCAGCGTCATCGAAAATTTGGACCATCGGATGGAGGTGTGCCGACGAGGTCGCGGTAGCCATTTGGCCGATATTTTGTTTCATACATAATTGAACTATACCAATATTATCATAATAAAAAGAAATGACAGTAATTTTCTGAATAATTTGTGTTTTATTCAAAATCAACATCGACCCTTAAAATTTTACCCTTTATATTCATTTCAGTACAAAAAAACTTAAAGTTGGACATTAAATTCGAGTAAAACGCAAGAGTTTTTCTGCGAAATTCGGATTTTTCTGTAATCGAATTATTGACGTCAGGATAAAGTAGAAAAAATTTAATATATTTTCGATCCAGTCGAGAACAGCTACAGAAATATAAACTAACTGAAATCTGGCAGAACATTTCTTGCGTTAACTCGGCTTTTTTATTTCAGTCCATAACAGAAGCAAAAACGTAACAGTCGGACTCGCTGCATTTATCATTTGAATTAAATTTTCAAAGAATGAACGCCAACTCATGAAAGAACAGAAAAGGAGAGAAACACAAATCGAATAATGAAAGTGTTTCAAATGTTTACTGAATAATTAAAAAAAATTCAAAAAACTTATAAAAAAAATTGTTTAGCAAAGCAAAAACATTCGGCAAAAATAATCGGCTATTTGGGCCGAAGCAGAAGCCGAAGCCGAAGATCAAAATATCGGCCGATTATGCCAATTACCGAAGCCGAAGCCGAATAATCGGTCGGACACTAATCATAACGCACACTAAATACAGTCACAATTAAAAATTTTTCAAAATTGACTCTTGGTTAGAAATCAATTCAAAATACACGTCTCTATCTATACGGAGAGAAAAAAATAGGCTAAAACCAAGCTCAAAGCATTAGTAAATTAAATTCGCTCAATTGACTTCAAAACTATCTCAAAACATGCTATTCACGTACGCAGTTTATGCCAGAAATTGGGCTTAAAAATTATTTTGATAAACATGTCAATTTGTGCTTAATTAGTGTCATCTTGGGCTTGATCATAAAACAAATTCTTTTTGTTGTTGTTATTGCTCATAAGAAAAAGAGCAATCCAACAACATAATTCTTGGTGTTGGATTTGCTTGCTGTAAGTATAAAAGTGCAGAACATAAATTAAAAAAAAATTATATTTTCCTGTCCGAATTGGAACAATTTGCGTCGTTTTTTTTTGTTTTTCTTCAGTTCCTTTGAAACTTGAGTCCCGTACATCTTGTCATCGTTTGCCTTGTATTATTAAAATTCATAAAATGTCTCATCCCAAAATTTCTTAGATTAGACATATGAGAGCATGTTAACTTGTTTTATTCACAACCCATAAATGGCATGTATTAGACACAAATGATCATGTTTTTTTATAATCAATACCAAAATGTCATAAATTGAGCCCAAGTGAACATATTAGTTTTTTGACAAACAATCCAAAATCACATACATTATGCACAAATGATCGTATAATTTTTTTTTTTATAAACAATCACATTAGGGCTTGAAATCAAGCATATTATGGCTAAGCTCAGAAACACTCTGATTGTTTTCAGTTAAAATTTCTCTTCGCGTTCTGCAAAAAAATCTTTTTTTTCACCTTTTTTCTGGAAAAATTACGTTACGTCTGTTTTAATGATAATTTCATTGCTACTGCATCTTCAACTAAAGAGTTTCATTTTTATTTTGCTTCTTCTGAAAATTCATGTTTTTTGAGTTGTGACTGTTTTTTATTTAGTATGCAATATTTTAGCTGTTTAAAGATTTTAATTAAATTTTGAAATACATAATTTCCATTCCATCAACATGCTGGAGTGACAAACTGCAGCCGCTAGAATTTAACAAGTTGGCACACGATGGCCACAGAAACTCACTGACTTTGGAAGGTTTTCTTTTGTGTTGTCGTTCGCTGCATTAACATGTCTTTAGCCACTTTTACCACAACTGAGCTGCAGTCTTCAGAGCTGCTGTTGCAAGCTTAAAGCATACACAAAGCAACATTATCAAAAGCTTAAACTAGCTTAAAGCTTTGGTCTCACAACAGTCTTTGCCACCTTTATGAGTGTCGCGTCGAAAGTCAAGCCGCAGTGTTTCAGTGCGAGTTTTTTTCCAGTATTTTTTTTTTTTGTGCAACAACAGACCCAAACTAAATGCAACACTGATTTTTGGCAAAATAATGAAGGTGGCTGACTGCAAGTCTCACAATCTTTTGCTTCTGCGGCGTTATACATCTTTCACATGCTGTTTCGAAAGTTTGCAAGTTTGGAACTTTGATTTTATGCCCATAAGAAATAATGTTTGCACATTGCACTGCATTATCGACTCACTTTGACTGCTTGTGCTGTTATTCCACCATTTTGAATATGAAACTTTGTGCTCATGATTGTTTTCGTTGAAAGTAAAGTTTCTCAATGAAGTCTAGATTAAAGTTGTGAAAGGATTTAAGCGAGTTTTGCATAGGTAAGCATAATAAAGTCAACACTAAAGAAATCAACAACTACGATTAAAGCATATAAAGAATTGCTATGTGAAAGAAAATATAATCCATTAAAGTGCTCTTTTGTTTATATATAAATAAATATAAGCTTGAGAAATAATCAAGTCAATGTACCTACATATTTTTTAAAAAATTTTTAGAAAAATTCTCTGCATATCTCTTCATAACCGTTAATTAGTCTACTATTTAAAGTTATCTCTCTGCGGTTAAAAAGCTCTTTACGAATAATTCAGCATTTTGCAAGAACTCTACTCAATCGAAACAAGATTCAATTTTTTTCGTAATAACTTCTTATTTTCACACTAAAAGCTAAACAAAGTATTTTATTTTCTTCGACCGTAAAGTGTCTAAGTGACACTTGGACTACCAAAACCAACAGCAACCACCGCAAATCTTTGTTTCTAACTTCAATGTATCCTTGGAGCTATAAATTAATTTGTGTGATTTTATTTGCCATAAAATATAGAACTTAGAAAAAGTTACAAAGAGAAAAAACAAAAATGATGAGGAAAAACTAAAAAAGAACAACACATCATTGAGGAATATTTTTTTTTCTACAAAAAAAGCACAACTCAGAATATTTAAATTTTCACAAGAGTCAAAAAAAAAATATTTTGTTTTTTAAGCAACTCCATACAAAAGAAGGATTAAGAATTCTTTCTGAAAAAGGAAAGAGCATTCTGATTAAAAAGAAACAGTCGACAGTCGACAGTCGATGGAGATATGCGTTATCAATTGATTTTAATAAAAAGTTAAAATTTAAAAATTTTGAGTTGTGCCTCTTGAGAAGCTTATTTGACGAAAATATTTCATTACTTGGGCATTTTAATTAGTAAGTTACTTTCGATGAAACTGCGTACTGTTTTCCTAATCGTGTCTTAAGAAGATTAAACTCAACTAAGAAATCGATCTCTCTAAAATATAACAACTATTAATGTTAACCTATATAACTGTGAATCACGGCAACATATTCAATATCGACCAGCAGGAAGCCATCATCACGTATCTACATCTGGTACATTAACACTCGTATAAAGTCTCATACAATACATATAATCAATGTTAACAGCATTTGTAGCACATGACATTTGGTGGCTGGCCTTAACAACATCGACAACAACAATAACAGCAACTGCAACAACAACGCAAATTAAATGCAGGTTTAAATCTTACTCCGACTTATGTACCGATAATAATCTCGTAACTGTTTACGTTACATTTATATGTATGTCAGTAAGTATGCAGCAGCAACAAACCAACAACATCCTGATGATCAAATTATGTTCGTAATAATAATTTAAGCCTTAGCAAAGGATTGGAAATGTGGTCCACCTACACTCTACACACCCTATGCTCTACGCCCTTCGCATGGCAATAAAACCGAGGCACGTCGTCGAGTAGTTTGTTAGTTTGCGTATTAGTTCAAAGTTGTCGTTACTTCTCGTCGTTTGTATGTTCCGTGTCGTTTCTTCATTTGCTTGTTCGTTACCGTTACGCCTTATTGAAGCAGCACAAGAAGTTGAAGAAGGATGATGATGATGACCACACCATGTGGAGGTCCATGTAGATTGACGATGGTCTTGATGACCGACCGAACGACCGGCTGACACGTTAAAGTTAAGGCAGCCAAGAGGCTGATCTAATCTTGCGTTGCAAAGCACTTTTAACCCAATCAGGGTAGTACGTACACGCGTGCATCTGTGTGAATGTGAGTGCGTGTGTGTGAATGACACCAGCATATGTACTCGAAGCAGTATTGAACATGTAAAACACACACAAACATAGACCAGCAAGAGTACTGCAAATAAAGTAGCTAACTGTAGTCGTTTGTAGTAGCCAAGCAAGATGCTGGCTGGAGGACCTACTAAGTGGAAGTGGACACAGAATTTATGTGCAAGTTAAATTTATTGCCTTTAGATCTTAATGAAGCGTTTAACGACAAAACTTATCGAAAGGAATACCAAGTGTTGCATTTCAAATTAGAAAAGTTACAAAATAAACTAGATTGATGTCAGTTTGCGTTTTTCCTTCCTTTTTTCTACCTATTTGAGTAAAGAAGGACAAAAAGCTTCAAAGGATTTGTTGAAGTCAGTCATGTACTATTTAGTTATTGCATAGAAGCAAATAACTAAGCAAGCTTTTACTATAGAACATTTGAGAACCTTATGCAGGGGAAATTAGTTTCTTCTTTCTTGTTGGACCCTGCAAACATGCATTCGTTCCTATCTGTTTAAAAAAAATTCGAATAGTCGTTATTTCATTGCATGCACTTCCAATGTGCTGACTCCAACTTATTTTCCATAAGCAGTAGAACTAATGAAGTTGATCATAAGCACATAGCATTGCATTCAAAACCAGGGACCGTAACTATTATAAGTTTTATTAAAAAATCCAAAAATAATATTTAAGAATCAAAACTAATTCAAATGAATTTTATTTCTACAGCTCAATTCGTTGTCTGTATCATAAAATAAAAACAATCAAACTCAATCAAATTCATCAGACTTCTAAATTTATGAAAGCAATTTGTTTGCTCGCCATTAATTTTGAACTCTCGAAGGTAACGTTGACTTTGACAAAGTGGAACTTTAAAAACACGCAAAAGTCAAAAGTGGAACTTAAAAAACATGCAGTCAAAGTTCGCAGTCAAAGTCCAAGTCCAAGTCAAAGTCAAAGTCAAAGCCAAAGTCAAAGTCAAAGTCAAAGTCAAAGTTCGCAGTCAAAGTCAAAGTCAAAGTCAAAGTCAAAGTTCGCAGTCAAAGTCAAAGTCAAAGTCAAAGTCAAAGTCAAAGTCAAAGTCAAAGTCAAAGTCAAAGTCAAAGTCAAAGTCAAAGTCAAAGTCAAAGTCAAAGTCAAAGTCAAAGTCAAAGTCAAAGTCAAAGTCAAAGTCAAAGTCAAAGTCAAAGTCAAAGTCAAAGTCAAAGTCAAAGTCAAAGTCAAAGTCAAAGTCAAAGTCAAAGTCAAAGTCAAAGTCAAAGTCAAAGTCAAAGTCAAAGTCAAAGTCAAAGTCAAAGTCAAAGTCAAAGTCAAAGTCAAAGTCAAAGTCAAAGTCAAAGTCAAAGTCAAAGTCAAAGTCAAAGTCAAAGTCAAAGTCAAAGTCAAAGTCAAAGTCAAAGTCAAAGTCAAAGTCAAAGTCAAAGTCAAAGTCAAAGTCAAAGTCAAAGTCAAAGTCAAAGTCAAAGTCAAAGTCAAAGTCAAAGTCAAAGTCAAAGTCAAAGTCAAAGTCAAAGTCAAAGTCAAAGTCAAAGTCAAAGTCAAAGTCAAAGTCAAAGTCAAAGTCAAAGTCAAAGTCAAAGTCAAAGTCAAAGTCAAAGTCAAAGTCAAAGTCAAAGTCAAAGTCAAAGTCAAAGTCAAAGTCAAAGTCAAAGTCAAAGTCAAAGTCAAAGTCAAAGTCAAAGTCAAAGTCAAAGTCAAAGTCAAAGTCAAAGTCAAAGTCAAAGTCAAAGTCAAAGTCAAAGTCAAAGTCAAAGTCAAAGTCAAAGTCAAAGTCAAAGTCAAAGTCAAAGTCAAAGTCAAAGTCAAAGTCAAAGTCAAAGTCAAAGTCAAAGTCAAAGTCAAAGTCAAAGTCAAAATCAAAATCAAAGTCAAAGTCAAAGTCAAAGTCAAAGTCAAAGTCAAAGTCAAAGTCAAAGTCAAAGTCAAAGTCAAAGTCAAAGTCAAAGTCAAAGTCAAAGTCAAAGTCAAAGTCAAAGTCAAAGTCAAAGTCAAAGTCAAAGTCAAAGTCAAAGTCAAAGTCAAAGTCAAAGTCAAAGTCAAAGTCAAAGTCAAAGTCAAAGTCAAAGTCAAAGTCAAAGTCAAAGTCAAAGTCAAAGTCAAAGTCAAAGTCAAAGTCAAAGTCAAAGTCAAAGTCAAAGTCAAAGTCAAAGTCAAAGTCAAAGTCAAAGTCAAAGTCAAAGTCAAAGTCAAAGTCAAAGTCAAAGTCAAAGTCAAAGTCAAAGTCAAAGTCAAAGTCAAAGTCAAAGTCAAAATCAAAATCAAAGTCAAAGTCAAAGTCAAAGTCAAAGTCAAAGTCAAAGTCAAAGTCAAAGTCGAAGTCAAAGTCAAAGTCAAAGTCAAAGTCAAAGTCAAAGTCAAAGTCAAAGTCAAAGTCAAAGTCAAAGTCAAAGTCAAAGTCAAAGTCAAAGTCAAAGTCAAAGTCAAAGTCAAAGTCAAAGTCAAAGTCAAAGTCAAAGTCAAAGTCAAAGTCAAAGTCAAAGTCAAAGTCAAAGTCAAAGTCAAAGTCAAAGTCAAAGTCAAAGTCAAAGTCAAAGTCAAAGTCAAAGTCAAAGTCAAAGTCAAAGTCAAAGTCAAAGTCAAAGTCAAAGTCAAAGTCAAAGTCAAAGTCAAAGTCAAAGTCAAAGTCAAAGTCAAAGTCAAAGTCAAAGTCAAAGTCAAAGTCAAAGTCAAAGTCAAAGTCAAAGTCAAAGTCAAAGTCAAAGTCAAAGTCAAAGTCAAAGTCAAAGTCAAAGTCAAAGTCAAAGTCAAAGTCAAAGTCAAAGTCAAAGTCAAAGTCAAAGTCAAAGTCAAAGTCAAAGTCAAAGTCAAAGTCAAAGTCAAAGTCAAAGTCAAAGTCAAAGTCAAAGTCAAAGTCAATATCGATATTTGTATTTGTTAAGTTAACTTATTTTCAGGGACAGAAAATAACTGTTATTTTGTAAATTTTGAAGGAAAAAATCATTAGGGGTATTCACACTGACTTGGGTAGTTGGGTACTGGTAGATTGAGTACTTTTGATTGCTGCGAGCACTCTTAAATGCAATTGAGTACTTTGCAGAGTAACACCTGATGAGAGATGAGTGACAGCTAGAAAAGAGTTTTGTCTATTTTATTCACTTATAATTTGATTACTTTGTTTTAGTTTTTTGTCAATTCAATTATTGTCTACTTTTGGAAAAGGTGGTCACCAGAGAGCTGCAATTATTCCTGTTTTTGGGTCATTGGTTGATTAACACAAAAAAGAGTATAAGTGGATTTAAGTCAAAGAAGAACTTTCACTCATATCCACTCATACTCGTTCGTGTGCCGGACACATATCGAATGAATGAACAAAAATAATTTTTATGTTGATATGAGCCGATGCAGTGCTCAGTTCTCTCATTGAGTGAATGGATTTATTGTGCTATACCGTAATGACTCACAACACCAATTAACACCATGAGTTGAATGGAATGACTTAAGTACTTAGAATCATTTTTAGTTTAGCTTCTTTGTCATTTCATCCAAATGTAATTGCAAATGTCCAGCAACACGTGCCAAACCAAACAATAATTGTTTTGCGAAAAGCGCAACAAAAAATAATACTCAACTCTTTCATTTTCTCACACAGAAAGTAAGCAAAATAGCAAAATTCCTCAGCTGGGAATAACACAAAATAATACTCAACTCATTCATAGTCCTTATATTCCCCTCTCATGAATAAGTGAGTCACATCAGATTATTAACCGACATCCAATTGAGTCATAATTTGCAGACACACATGCATGTTAGAGAACTATGAGTATTTTTTTGATTTAAGTGGGAATGAGTCAAAGTATTATGTTGAGTTGGAATAAATACACATTTGCACCAATAGTTATGGCTCATGACTTAAGTACATTAATTGTTTTGGTACTCATTGCAGATCTCTAGTGGTCACCCATGAAAAAAGTACTCAATCAATCTACCCAAACAAGTCAGAGGGTCAGCTAGAGTAGATTGGTAGATGGGTACTTTGGTAGAATGGCACTTTTACAAAAACAAAATGTATGGCATTTGCTAATCTACCCAACTACCCAAGGCAGTGTGAATACCCTTATTGTGTTAAAGGCATTAGAGAAGAATTTAACGTATACCAAATTGAGCCTTGTGTAATATGCTGTGCAAAAATATTTAGATTTTAAGTTTTATATAAAAAATCATAAAATAACTGTTATTGTTAATTTTTACTTTTTTGCACATAAATAACACATATTTTTTAAGTTTTTTTTTTGCTCAGAAAATAACACAAAAATAAGTTTTATGTTTTGAGTTAAAAAAAAATGACTCAAAAAATAAGTTTTATTTCAGAACAAAAAAAAAAAATTCAAAAATAAGTGCGATTTTGTAAGTTAAATAAAAGGACTCATAAATATGTTTTATTTTCTGAGAAAAAAAAATAAAAGTCGAAAAATTTAACAGTTATTTTTCGACTTTTATTAAATTTTAAATTTATTTTTTTAATAAAACTCATAACAGTTAAGCTCCTTACTAATTTTCGACAAAAGCTTTTTCACAGGAGGTGAGGGAGCCTTTAGAGTAACATTTAGAGTAGTCAATAATATTACTATTTCATGGCTGAAGACCACAAGCGATAAATCTACTTACATACTATGACTTTTGATTTAAAATATCTACTGCATCTTTTGAAACAGAAGCAGAGTCAAATTTAGTTAAGGCATGAGATGAATTCTTATCTCCAATTTATCTTGTCTCTAATTTATTACTGATTATTTTCATTCCTTTTTAATGGCATAAAAGCAAAATCGTCAGCTGGCTGAAGGATTGCCAAAGCGAAGTAAGATAGCTTTATTGTCCATCTACACATATTATAACTGGAAGTATTGTATTTTTCTTACAAATATTTCCAGCGAACTATATATTCATATTCTTTCTTGCAGAAGTTTCTTGTTCTATTAATATGTAAATTTTTAGTTTGAAAAAACCAGTCGTGGGGAACCTCATTCTTGTATTTGTGTTAGTTACTGTGGCCATGGAATAATGATGGCTTTTGAACTGATGACATATCCTTTATGAAGATCTGTTTGCTGATCTCTAAGGATCATTACGGAGAGTATTTCTACAACAATACAATCGGTTTAAACTATTAAGTCGTCTTTCAAATTCTACTCCTTTGCAAAAAACAACACTACAGCACTTTCAAAAACACTCTCGAACAACCGAAAATTTGTTTTATTATAAAACAGGCTACCCACAAATTCTTTAAAGTTTCCCGGCAAACAGTAAATGAAATAAAATTTCTGATACCGATCAGTTTAAACGAGCCAACCTCTAAGCTTACTCAATAAAAAGGATTTCATGCAAAAAACCTCTTCGAGAAATCCACTCGTAAAAACAGAAACCACAAACGTTTTTCCAATAAATGAGCATTTTAGTTTTAAGCTAAACTATCGCAGGAGACCAAAATGGGTCCCTTCATAAGAAAATAAAACTTTAGTGTCAACGTGTAGTGTTGAAGTTTTCCCCTATTGTACCGCAGAACTTTTACTAAATTCGTGTTCTTCTAGTTTTTGCCTTTGTTCAACTACTTTTTGGCAAACTTCTGAATATCCTTGTGTCTTTCTTTTTTTGCTGGTATGTTTTTTTTTTTCATATTTTTCTTATGTTGTACGTTGGAGACAGAGTCTCGACGCAATTTTATGCATAATAAAATGATAAAGTTGTGGAGGAGCAGCGGTAAGAGTTTGAATATTTTATGTTTAGGGAAAGAGCGGGCAGGGGATGTGGGTTAGTTGTTCATGTTAGTAAGAATGTGTGTGGCATAGAATTATCAAATGAAATACAAATATGGGAATTGCAGAAATAGCAGTAGAAAAAAAAAGAAACATCTAAAGGTAGCAGGAGGATGCAGCATTTGAACGTAGGACGAAAGAGCAACTATTGTTATGACGCGCTACGGAAAGTTAAAGAAAACTGCACAGAAGCAAAAGATAAAAAAAAACACAAAGAAAAGAAAAGCCATCAGGTACTTAAGTGGCGCAAAAAAGCCAGACAAGAATAATATGTAAATTTTGTGGTTATGGGAAACATTTGGAAATTGATTTTTTTCGTGTTATGCAAAAGTTGTGAAAATAATGCTGCAAATCCTTTCTAAAGGATGTGTGTGTAATACATATAACTAAAAGCATGCGCAAAAGCAAAAAAAAAAAAACAATAAAAATTAAACAGCTAGAAATAGTTTTGTGGTTTTTAATTTGGGCACAGGACTCAACTGTAGCCAGTTAACCGAAAATATTCTCAATGTCATCATTAATTTTGAGTTTCCTAATTTGTGGTGTTCAACATGGCTATATAAAAAAGGATTCGCAAAAAGTTGAACATGGTATTAGACAGTTTCAATAAAAACTTCAAGTCTATCTCGCCAATAAAACGAAAGCCATTTAAAAGCTTTGTTCTGCACTCAAATTCACAAAAAAAAAAAAAAAAAAATAGCAGGACACCAGAACTGGCATAATTTCAGCAAGGACTTATGAATATTTTGCAATTTTTGCCATACCGTTCACCGATTGCAACGATTGGTGGTAGCAGCAACTTCGACACTTTGTAGTTGGAATTCTACTTTTTTTTTTTTCATAATGCCTTTATATATATTTTTGCTATTTCCTCCAAACTTAGAAAATTTTGCATCAGGATTTAAGAGGAGAAACATTTTATGGTATCATGGTTTTTATGGCTTGCTGTAAATTTTCATTGCGTATTAATGTGAACCGAATATAATGGTTAGTCCGGTCGAGACAGCGGGTTAGCTTCAATTACAAGTGGCCTTTGGATGAGGGCGAAAAAGGATATTAGTGTCGAAGCATTCATTAGAAAAATTTTTATATCCGAATGGGTGTGTGTGTGAGTGAGTGTGAGTGTGGTTCGGGTAGTTGCTTTGGATAATAACAATAAAAACAAGTCTATAAAAATAACTTGTATGCTTTGATTTGATTTGATTTGAAACAATTGTAGGGAGCAAATTTTTAAATCATTTTACATAATTTGTAAATATTTTTAAGTTGTGGATATTTGCAAATACTTAAAAGGAAATGTTTAACAGTTAAAACAATATCAATGTTTTTGTACAATAAAGTAGCACAAAAATAGAAAAAGGAAAAGATGATAAAAATTTTGTTTATTTAAACCTTAGCGACCACACCTCTGCCGGGCCACATAGCGGCCATACGAGGTAACTCACAGCCTCAAGACTTCTTGCGGATTGTTTCATATTTGTTGAAGAGTTATTGAACATTTCTAATGATTTTTATCATAAATGTGAAAATTCAGAAAGAGTTGCTTTCTGCGAAATATACTTATGAGTTCCCTTTAAAGCTGTTTCAAAAACTTCGTGTGGCCGCTAAGGGTATAAAACTTTGTGATTTCATGAAAAAAAAAATTTCGCAGCATCATCTTAGAAAAACATTTAATATATAAATTTTTATTGTTCCTTTGTTATGGAATGTTTTTTTGCAAGTGGTTTTTTGCCAGTGTTCAGCTTAAAAAAAGACTTCAAAGAAAATTTGCACAAGGATAAAAACCTACACTGGAAAGATTCCCCTATTTAATCTAATATCGAAACTTAAAAAGCTCAGAAAGAAGCTTTTCGGAATATCGGAAGCCACATGATTGCCACAAAAGCCGACAGCAGCGCAGGGCGAAATATACGAAATAGGGAACGTCTGCAACAGTACAACGATATTGACATGGACGCTAGAGCAGAAATTTTTAAAGTACTGGAAGCCAACATTATGGCAATTGTGAAAAATTTCCATTTACAGCTCTACAAATTTGGATGCAGAGCTGTAAATGGGAAGAGAGAGAGAGAGCAGTGAGCTTCCGTAAGTTACCTAATTTGAAAATGAGCGAGAATTCAACGATCTGACAATTTTCATCGAATTTGCATTTCCTGCCTACGTGAGGGGAACGTGCAACTCGATAAAGAATTGTTAGCAGTTATTTTAGTTGATGCTTTATCGAGTGCTTATCATGCTTTTAAATCCTGCATAGATACTAAAGAGCTGCACGGATGTATTTACAAGACATTCGTTTGTTGTTCAAATGTTTATTCTATTCGACTCTCAATTTGAATCACAATGTTTTGTAAACAAAATTTATAACGAGTAAAATGAGTGCGGCGTCAATCAATTATGGAGTAAAACGAATATGAAGTAAAACGAATATAGAGTCAACCGAATACAGAGCAAATCAATTATAACGAAATACTTAAAAAAATAAAAAAAAACTTCAAGCAATTGTAGCTATATTCGAAACAATCGAAAGAATATAAAGAGTATTTCGAATATTTTTATTATTTTCTACAAAAACATATATATTTGTTATAACAAAATTGAAATTTTACAATTCGAACAAAATATCAAATTAATTGTATTAAGCAGAAAAGGAAAAGAATGAGTAAATTAATTGGCTGGCACATTACATTTGGTATATGTACACATTCATTGTTTAAAAAAGGGTGTACTATTTGGAAATTATTTAACAACTAAAAAGGAAGTTGAATTCCCATTTAGAAACTATAGTTATTCAACATCTAACCGTGTATCATAAAATTGCAGTATTTTTGTATCCTCCAATAAATACGTTAATACAGTTCTTTGAAAGTGATACCAACCAGAGAACTACATGAGACCATTCGTCATTTTTTGCCACTCGAATAACAATCGTCGTCAGAAACAATCGCACAAACAAAAAAATGCATGCATACCACTCGAGTTCGCAAGCAACGATTGCTGCTTAGCACAGTGTGTGACGACTGCGAATCTTTGTATTGATCGATCGATCATCCAGACAATGCTGACATTCGAATGATTCGCTGGAAGCTCGAGTGCTGCTGGACTCGAGCTCGAGTGGAATTTTATTTTTGTTTTCTTTGTTTTTTGTTTCCTGGCGTTTTGTTGTGCGCAGTGTTTTTATGCTTTCAACAACAATTACCACTCTTTCCACTCTTTACAACAACTTTTATGTTTTCATGTAATTCGACAAAATCAGTTTGAAGTAAAATTATTACATCTTATTGCTTTGTTGTTTTTTTAAGAGCCATCAAATGACGATATCTTGCATTTGTATGTTGTTGTTTTTGTGTGTTCAACAATTTAACTTGTGCGCTTGGGTACAGTCAGCATAAGTGTTGTTGTTTGTATGTGCTTTTGTTTGTTTTGCTTGGGCGCTGCCAGCATTCGTGTTGTTGTTTTTAACATGCTCCACTCTTTCCACTCTACAACAACTTCAATATTGCAATGATTGTTGTAAATTACCGAATTAAGTGTTCTTCACCCTTACTTCTTATTACTTTATTGTTGTAATTGCGCACATTGAAGGATTCGTGTTGTTGTTTTGTGTGTTCAATATTTATGAACTTTTGCGCTGGCGCATATGTAAGTTTTATGCGCGTTTTTGTTTTTATGTGTTTTTGTTGTTAGAAAAATTATTGTGCCATGAATCGAAAGATTTGTTGTTGTTGTTGGCTTTTTGTTGTAATTGTTGTAGCACTCTTCAAATAATTTGTCTGGGCATAACTGCTCTACGGCACTCCTACCACAGCGATTTGTACATGTATTTCCGCATTAATTTTAATGCAGAAGGCACATTCGTAGCTCGTATTTTGACGACACATTCAAAACGCCATTTGAATGCACTCAAGTTGTTCTCTGAATCCAACCTTGAGTGCAAGATCATGAAAGTTATAAAAACCTTGTAAAAGTTGAGTGCTGTTGAACCAGTTCAGTTACGTAACTTAAATTTATATGATTTATTCTTTGGAGTTCGTTTTTCTCTTGAAGAATGTTTGTAATATCGACCCAATTTTTGTTTTATAGAATCAAATAAACAGAAAATTGTATTCCATCGAGTAGGGGAGTAGCTTTTTAAAGTTGTTGTAAGTGAGAAATTCATTCTTGAAACTTTAAAATACGTACCAATTTAGTGCACATGTGGCAAAGTTCGTCTAATTCTGAAATTTATTTTATAGATTTTTCTACAGTATTGTGAAGTAAGTGATTGTTGCAATTTATGTGATTGTTTTATCTAAATGCTGCAACCATGTTATCGCCTCTATCTGTAACAATTATGGCTTTATTTGAAAGCTCATTTTATATATTTTTTTAAAAATTGTAGCAATCAAAAAAATTCCCTTTAATATATTTTTTCATGAAATTTTTCTGAATTCTTTGTATTTGAAATTGTACTCGTTTTATCCGATTCCCTCGTTTGAGTAAAAGGAGTATTTCAAAAACACGATTGAGCAAAATTTGTTTTATTCGTTTTATTTGTTTGAAAAAACTGAATGAATGGAGTTTTTTTTCAAACTCGATTGATTATAAACAAATAGAAAAATCAAACGAATGTTGTCGAGCAACTACTTTTAAAAAGAGAGTATTGTATTGAATTCATTCTGTTGTGAACGAATGGAGTAAATAGAATACGAGTAAATCGGATACTTGGTGTCGTATACTGTTTCGATTGTATTCATGCAGCTCTTTAATAGATACTACAACTGAGTTCCCAAACATAAATGTTCTACGATCAAGGCTGCTAGAAATTGGCGATAAGAAAGAAACCTCCGACAGTAGCACAATGAAGGTCAACCGTTTCAAGAAGAAACAACATATGGTAACCAGAATTTAAAAACGCAGAACGAAGGAATGTCGAAATCTTATATTATCTTTATAATTGTCATCGCTGTGGGAAAAAGGGACATATGGCAAAAAACTGCAGAGAGGCTGTCAAGAATGACAGTACAAAATGCATAGAATATTCTGTAGGCATGATCGCAATGGTAGACACAGTTGAGAGAGTTCAGTCCGTTAGTGCATCGAAGAATTCACTGTTCATGAATTTCTGCTTAGATAGTGGAGCAACTTCCCATATGTGTTCTTGTACTGAATCATTTATAAATACTAGTAACGCCTGGGGTCGAAATTCGACCAATTTATTGATTGCCTATTTATAATTATATGTGAGATGATAAGTTCGAGGCTATAACTCTTAATTGATTGGAGATATAAAGCTATTTTCTTCAAAAAAATTATTTATTTATTTAATTATTTCTTTCAAAAACAGAAAAACAACATTTTAAAAAAATTTAATTTTGTTAAAGAAATCATAGGGGTAGCCTTGATTTTGTGATGGCACGGACAGTTTATTAATTTAGTGTCAAGACAAAATAAATTCACCTAAAATTCGGTAAAAACTTTGAACGAAAATAAAAAATGCAATTTTGAGTTTTTGTTTTTTTACAACAAAAATCATTTTTACCCCATATTTTAGGTATAAATCAAATTTGATGGTCTTTTTTTAAAAGGAATAATTTAAATATAAACAAACAAAAAACGGTATTATTTTCAAAAGTTTTTTTTAAGTTAACCAATAAGACTTAAATACAAAAAAAAAAATAAATGAAATCTATTCACAGACAGCGGAGATATTGGCTTCCCAATTTAGAACATTAAATTTGAGACAGTTTTTTTCTCTCTCTTGGCATTTGGTTGAAACACACGCTAAATAACTAACGACAATATTAAGAAAATTAATTGAAAATACTTTTGGTTAGACGTTTGCTGTTATTTTTATCACATTTGAAAGAAAATTTAACAGACTTTAAGAAAAAATTAGAAAAATTGAAAAACCGTTAATATCCCACCAAGATATTTACATGGAAAGTCAAATTTTTGAATTCAAAACACATTTGTTTTACAAATTTTAAAATTGACGAATGGATAATCGAAATTTGTTTAAGAAATTGTTACTTTTAAAAAAAATTCAAATTCGACCAATTCAAAAACTCTCTCCCAATCAAATTTCATATAAATCAAAGTATGGGTTTTTTTCTCAAACATTTAATTTCTCTCTTAGAAGGTTAGGAACCCCCTCTGTCAGATATATCATTTATATATACATTCTGCACATCTGGGCAACATAAACTTTGGAATGATATAAGTTTCATTTATGTTGAGTTGTAATTAATAACAAAAAAATGTACGACAAACTTTAATGTTCACGTATTAATATATAAGAAGATAAATATAAAAATAATTTTTGGAAAAGTTCGACTAACTGATGAAAAAGAGCTTAACATTGAAGAAATTGAGACAGTACAGCTTGTAGTAGAAGTTGAGGAAAAGAGAAAGAAATTGATTCTCTTTACGTATCAGACTTACGTTGCAATTTAATTTCTGTAGGAAAGGTAACTGAAAATGGTTGCAAGGTATCAAGGTATCAAGGTATCAATCAAGGAAATACGTTTCAAGCCACTCGTTTGTGGTGCAAGCCTTTGTTATGTTTTGCTCTCATCAATTAAATCAAGCATACCGCTACAGAGAGCACTCGTCGCTTGAGCAGAACAAGATCAAACACAAATCGAATCAATGTTATGCATGATTCGACAAAGAAGAATGAAATGACTGAAAAGTTATCTAAACAACAGCAGAAAGCTTGGTGTTATGCTGTGGTCTTTAGATTTTAGACATTAGGCGTTGCTAAGCAAACAATTAAAAAAAAGTACCAACAAAACAGACATTTACCGCTCTAAATAAATATATATATAAATAAACAAATGACGCTCAAGATGAAAAAATGAAATAAAAAAGCAAGTACACATACTCACAAAAGTATACGTACCCTGTCGGTTTCTCAAATTTTTTTGAATAACTAACACAAATTAGTTTTTTTTAATGTTTTCTTCTATTGTATGTTTATTAAAAATTGATTAAATACAAAAACTTAACTTCTTTTCATGAAAAAATTTACAAAAATTATAAAAAATTCACCTATTTGCTTAAAAATACTCTCACAAAAGTATGCATACGCCGCTTTTATCGGTAAAAAAATAAATAATTAGTATTTGGTATTGTTTCCATTGGCTTCTATAACAGCTGAAAACCGGGAAGGTATAGAAAGCGCCAATTTGCGAGTTGTTTCTGGTAATATTTTATTCCATTATTCAGCCAAAACTGTTTTGAGAGTTGAAATTGATGTTACTCCCCTTTTTCGGACTTGCTGCTTTAGGTGGTCCCATAAATGTTCGATTACATTAAGGTCAGGAGGAGCGGTGGATGATCCAGCTTATTTTTGACGTTATAGAGTAGCCATTCTTTTACCAAAACCGGCGAATGCTTGGGATCATTGTCTTGCAAAAATATTGCCTTGTCAGTCAGGTTTAACTTTTTTACGATTGGAAGGTAACTATCCTAACTATCCTTAAAACGCCGACATCATTTCCTGACATGGCGCCTTATACCATAACTGACCCTCCTAAGTGTTTAACCGTGGGAACAACATTTTTGGGATCAAGTGCTTTATTGGTTTTCCGCCACACTTTAACACGGCCATCACCTCCAAAAACGTTGAATTTACATTCATCTGTGAAAATTACGCGTTCCCAAAAGGAGTGGTCTGTTAAATGAATGTCATGGTACTTCTGTGCATATGCCAAACGCTTCATTATTTGAACGCTTTTAAGTAATGGTTTCTTTCGTGCCACTCTGCAATTATACTCATTTCGTTTTAAGCAACGACGGACGGTTTCTGCATTTACAAACACTCCGTAATCATTGCCGATGCCGTTTGCCGTATTTCTGTATGTATTTTATATAAAATTTTAGACTACAACAAAAAATGGGCGTGATCAACCCATAAATTCGTCCATCTCCCATGCAACCCAAATATTGAAAACTCTATAAAGAGGCTTTCATTTGAGCTACAGGAATAAACTTGGTATGGGAGCATTCATATCAAATCTAAGGTGTTCATAAGAAATAAGCATCATCTGCAAACGAACACACCCACTTGCCATACAACTCGCTGTATTGAAAACTCTATAAAGACGTTTAAATATGGGCTACAAATATTAAACTTGGCAAGTGAGTATGTTATATCAACACTATAATGTGTACAAAAAATGGGCGTCAACCGCCCACAAACATGAAAAAAAATAAAAATTGGGGTATGTCAATTTGACCCAATGGTCGTACAGGGTTCAGAATATCGAAAAAAGTACAAGGTTAGAAAGTATTTTTACAATAAAATAATTTTGGCGGCCTAAATCGTTGAAATACCCCTGGGTGTGACTGATTCTTGAATAATAAATGCTTCCACACACATACACATGCAGCGTAACAATATTACCAAACGTGACCGATCGTGTTTGAACATGTTTTGTTAAATAGATTACATACATTTCCATACGTTTAACGGATGGGCCTCGTTAGGCCCAGCAGGTGCACTTTACCACCTTCATACATAAACAGATGAGGATTGTTCAACGAAATTAATGCACATAATATGTAGATGGTTTTGTTCCGTCAACAAAACATTAGCGGTAGTTGGCATAAAATATTTTGCCGCGCAGAACGAAGAAAAAAAATGTACAACAATTCAAAGTCAAAATGGGCCTTGAAAAGCCCAGCCGCACATCCTAGGGTTAAGAAAAACTTAAACAAAATTATAAGAAATGTTGCCCTAAAAAGTCTATCTGGCACAATTAAGAGCAGCCCAAACCTATTGAAATATTGTACCAAAAGGTCCTTTTTACTCATGCTTTGGAGTTTTAACCATGATATTATCATGCGATGCGTAAAAGTCCCAAAACGTGAGTAGGTACTTAAAACATTGTAAATCTTCATGCGTTGACTCGCACGTCACACACGTAGCATGCACTGAAATGGTCGCCACTGACCACATTAACTTTTTATACCCTAAACCTGAAAGGTCAGGGTATATTAACTTTGTGCAAACGTTTGTAACGCATAGAACGAAGCGAGTCCGGTATAGAAAAGTATATATATTCTTGATCAGCGTCACCACGTGAGTCGAGTCTATCTATGTCCGTCCGTCCGTCCGTCCGTCCGTCTATGTGTTGTCCGTATACACAGGATAAGAAGAAGGAGTTGAGATAATTGGATGAAACTTGGTACACATGGTCACATGTACCCAGGGATCTGCACTATTGAATACTTTTGGAATCCGCCCACGGACACGCCTACCTCCCATACAATGCAAAAATTTAAAACTGCTTAACTCAGCTCATAATAAGTCTACAACAACAAAATTTGGTGCGTGTATGTTTTATATCAACACAAAGATGTCTTTGAAAAATGGACGTCATCCGCTCACGGACACGCCCACCTCCCATACAACCCAAAAATTGAAAACGCATTAAATAAGCCTCTGTTTAACCTACAGAGCTGAAATTTGGCACGTATGTTTTTTATAACAAAACAAACATGTTTTTGAAAAATGGACATCATCCGCCCACGGACACGCCTACTTCCCATACAACGCGAAAATTGAAAACTGCATAGCTCAGCTCATAATTAGCCTACAACAATAACATTTGATATGTATGTGTTTCATACCAACAAAAATATGTCTTCGGAAAATGGACGTCATCCGCTCACGGACACGCCTACCTCCCATACAACCCAAAAATTGAAAACGCAATAAATATGCATGTGTTTAACCTACAGAGCTAAAATTTGGCATGTATGTTTTTTATGACAAGACAAAGATGGTTTGGAAAAATGGACTTCATCCGCCCACGGACACGCCCATTTACAATAAATTTTTTTTTTTTTTTTTTTTGAAAAGTGGGTTTAGGGTATTTCATAGTCGGCCTAGACCGACTTTAGACTTTCTTTACTTGTTATTTATTATGTTAAATCTATGAAACTTTATGGTATAGAACTATTTCAAATTTATAGAGGAAAAAAACTCGCGTGTATAGGGTTGCCAACTCTGAAAAGTACAAAATCGGGACGGAGCCATCAAAAATGCGGGACTTGGCTGAAAAATTCGGGACAACATTAGATGCAATTTTTTATTTTATTAAATATTTCCTTTTATTCTTTGAGAAATAAAGGGTATCAACGATGCCTATACACCATCGCTTGGTTCCTTGATATTGTTTAGATCTCTTTACAACTCTTGCCCAACTCATGAAAAAACCAAAAATAAATCCAAATCGCTTTGATAAATAAAATGTATGAAAAATAAATGATATAGCCTGTTTCAAAAGAGAAGAACATTTTCGCGCATGTTTGAGAATAAGAAAATAATTTGGAGAGCGTTCTTCATTCTGATTGGTCGACATTAAAAATGAAATTGAATATTCTCTGAGCAGAAAAATAAATGAAAAAAATTAATGTATATTCCAGAATTTGGTTGATCATCGCAACTGCGCTGCGGAAGTACTGAATTTTATTTTTCAAAATCAACCAATCAAAATTGAAAAAAAATGTGCGTAAAAAATATTTTGTCATCCGTAATTTCACTTCACAATTTTTTCTTGAAAAAATAATTTATTTTTTATGTAAATTTTATTTTATTTCTCTCTCAAGATGCAGGTTGCTGCAGGCCGTCGGTGCAACACCGTACTTGTGCGATCATTTTTTCTAAATATTTGCGCATTTAAATATAAAGAAAAACAGTAAAAAACATTCAAAAAAAGCATAAAGTTCAGCAAACAGTACAAAAAGAGCAAGAAACTACGCTCTAAAAAATTTTCTAGTTTTAGATATAATTTCTCACTGCACATCAAAAAATGAAACTAAAAAATGTTCTCTCTCTTTTGAAACGAGCTATAAATTTATTTTGATAATAAAATTAAACGGTTAAGGAAACTGTGTTTCATATCGCATGTTCTGCGTTAAGTTCTCAAATGCGGGACAAAAGGTGTCCCGCAAGGGGTCGTCGCGGGACGCTAAAAAATTAGCTGAAATGCGGGATGTCCCGCGAAATCCGGGACAGTTGGGAACCCTACGCGTGTAGCAACGTACACGTGGCAGAAGTGAAACTTCTTTAACAGTAAGAAATAAGTGAGATTTTAGTGTGAATAGATAGAGAAAGTATATGAAAAGAAATTCAATCAATACGAAATGGAATAATAATTTCTTGATTCAATATTTGCATCCAGGGACCGTACCGAATATGGTTTTTGTCGGAAGTGTCACATATTAACTTTGATCTCTTAATTTTTATTTTTTCCGACAAAAATAACAGTTTTCTGTGCTTTATAGTTTTTTTGGGCAAAAATAACAGTTATTTTCTGCCGTTTATTTTTCGGTCAAAAATATCAGGTAATTTATATTTGTTCAAGTCATTTTACCGATAAAAAAATTTTGATATTATTATTTTCATCTCATCGGTGAGACATTTCAGACATGGTGTCAACAGTTCAATCTGTCAAGCGGCCTTTAAGAAAACACAAATTGCTTGATATTTTTGACCGAAAATGAAAATCACAAAATAACTGCTATTTTTGACCGATAAAATAAAAGTCAAAAGTAACCTTTATTTTTCCTCAAAATATACTAGGCAAGAAATTAACTTTTAAAGAATCAGTTTCAAATTTAAAAGCGACTTAATATTCGTGAGGCTGAGGACATTTGTAACATAATGGTATATTTGAAAAAAGTCTTTCGATAATTTTTTTCATTTGAAAATTGTAAAATAGCAGTTATTTTCGGTACTTGTTTTAGTTCAGTTGGTGTTTTAGTTGCTTTCGAATGTCTTCTCAACATTGTTACTTTTTGAATGCTGGATTGCATTTGCATAGTACTCTTTGAAGGAGCCTCCGAAAGCAGAGGCAAATCTTGTTCATTATTACCTCCTGCTTCCTGATCATAATAATTGCTATGTTGATAGAGGGCCTCATAAAGCAGCGAACGTTGATTGTTGAGTGCATCAACTTGGTTGGCTTTAAAATTTTGTTGAGATGCATCAGTGTGGTTTTTGGGGATTGATTCTCTGTAGATTCAACAAAATACACTTATGTTTCGTAAAAATGCATTTTGAAACTCAGCCGTTGTTGCAATCACCTTACCTTCATCATAAGTTGCAGACCCAGCTGCGGCTGTATTCTTAAGAGCTCTAATTCGCTATCTATATTCACGAACGCGTTCTGCTCCTGTTTTAGCTATTTTTCTATTTTTTTTTCGTGCATACTTGTAGGATGAAAATTAATGTTACGGTTATGTTAATAATATAATGTTAATGTTAATGTAATGTTAATGTTAATGTAATGTTAATGTTAATTATGTTATTTTCAGTTTTAATTACATTTTGTTTAATCATTATTATGCGCCTACATGGCGTAATGGTATAGATTCCGTCTCTTAAGCAATGATGTTTGAGGTTCAATTCTCGGCAGCGGAAATAATTTTTTTTTAATTTTCATATGAATTGAAAACGTTAGCCTAGCGTCACGAAAAAGGAACTTGAAATTTCACTCGCCGCCAAAGAAGTTTCACTTCAAAAAATCATAGCAAAGCTAAATTAATAGATGAATTCATTTAACCAAACCTCGTAAACCATTCAAAGAGACCATACAAAAAAACAAGGATTTATTCGACTAACAATTCTTGCCGACTAACAAATTTTAGGCGTTATAGAATTAAATATCTACTTTATCTTCAGACATGTTTAATAATAATTTTTAGTTTTTAGCGCACCTAGTTTAGTCAGGTACTTTTCAAGCAGTAGCAAAAATTCACTCAAGTTGAGTTATAGAATAATGCTTCTAAGAAATTAGAATAAGAAAACCATAAAAAGTATAAAAAACTTAAGCTTACCGCAATATTTTATAAGCTTTGTGACATTTCTAGAGCTTCAATGCATTTTTGTCCATCCGTGCACTTTTCTTTCGATATGCAGCCAGTTCTCGACCAACGAAGGAAACATCAGTAAAATGCTCATTTCTTTTTATTTTCTTCTATCTAGTTTTTTATAATTTCAGTTGCACACACTTGCAGTTGCTTTTTTACTCTAGCATATTTTTTTAAGCATACAATATAAAAAAAGTAGCATTGAAAGCATCTGAATGTAGATTGGGTTGTTGGTTGTCTGTCTGAATGTTGGTGATGATGGTGGCGAGGCAGAAAGAAGATGGTGCTAGTGTTGGTGCTCGTAATACTTAATGCAAATTGCAAGTTAAGTGCGAAAATAGTAGTGATTGGTTAAACGTAACAATGTCGTTCAAATGGAAGAAAAATAGTGGCAGAGAAGAGCAGAGAGTTTGCAAGGATGCGCACAGAAAATGCAAAGAAAGAAGAAACATTTTCTTTTATTTAGTTAAAGTTACAAAAAAGAAACTCTCGTAGAATCTACTAAAGCGGTTTTTCTTGAACGGCCAAGGATAAAAGCTGAAGTTGCTTTTATTCGTCTTATAATTTCTGCATCTTTTTGCAGAGTTTTACATATGTGTTGTGGTGGGTGTATGGGTAGAAGAAGAGTTAGAGGAAAGTAGAAAAAAAAAAAAGATTAAAATATAAAACTTTTGCCATGGCTTGTAAAGTGCACATTTGTCTGAATTATGCCGGTTTTTTGTTTGTTTTGTGTTAACTCTTTCTTTTTTTTTTTTTTCTTTGTTGAGTTGCGCTAAAGTTGTCTGCAAGGATTTGCTCGAGATTTGCTTGTTTAAGGTTTCATTTGTTGGGAAAAAAATTATAACGTTGTGATGGTCTTTATGGCAAAATTTTATGACGGTATAGTGCAAGGATCAGGAATTCGATTTTACGGAATTCAAAGGTATTCTACAGAGTTTTTTTTTAAGTAGAATATACTTAGTTTACCGGCATGCAATATAAATTTTTAGCATATGACTCTATAAAAAGTTAGAATTCAAAAAGGCAGAGTGCATGTGTTTTTTATACTTTGTATTATAATCTGCTTTAGAAATTACTCTACATTAATTTTATTGATTCAGACGTTAAAAAAATACCTCAGATTTGCGGTTTTTATTCCGCTACATCATTTAATACTTAACAAAGTTTTTCAAATTTCATCACCTAACAGCCATAACAGAACATCTACACAGCTACACTGGAACCTCATTAAAATCCATTCAATTTATGCCAGTTGACCTAGAATCCTTTCACACTATTCTGCCATTATTTCATTCGCTCGCCCATTGACGTAGTGTTTGTCTGTGTCACTCACTCACACACTTATTTTCACATGCATTTATAAATCCAACTGCAAAGCTTGTGGTGCACGTGGTTGCGCAACAACAACAACAGCAACTTGGTTAGAGAACAACGCATATGCCATGAAAATACATTCAACAACGTGAAAACACTTTCAATTAAAATTTAGCACTGTAAAATAATAAGTTTAATTAAAACTTCATGCAAAATGCACAGTACAACTGGAAAGTATACAAACACGTATGCTATTATAAATGCATCACACACACACACACACACACACTAATATACACGCATGCA
This sequence comes from Tetanocera ferruginea, assembly GCA_958299015.1. NCBI lineage: Eukaryota > Metazoa > Arthropoda > Insecta > Diptera > Sciomyzidae > Tetanocera > Tetanocera ferruginea. The sequence continues at coordinate 155,796,609 of OY282642.1, read as the reverse complement.
AAACCAGCGACAAAAATGATTCTATTTTCAAGTTTTTGATGTTTTTTTTTTAAGTTTGTTTCAACGAAGGTTGCACAAAATATATAGTACGAATATAAAGACTTCGTTAGTGGATTTAGAAGCGTGTGAGGCTTGTTTGAAAAATATTGCGCTGTCTTAACTAAAATCAAAATGCTCAAAAATAACTCCAACTAAGTGCAAGAAATGTTTTGAAACCTTTTTTGGCGCGCTCTAGAAACCACAAAAAAACTTTGTAAACTTTCAAACAGCCCTCGTCAAAACTGCGTCGTTGAATTAGAAAAAAAAGGACACTGTTTTTGGCAGGCTTTCATTCATATATAATTCGTAGTTAGTCAAAAGTGCGTGCATGAGTGTGAGTATTTGTGTATAGTTGTTTGTAGCTGCAATAGGCATTTGTGTTTGCTGTTGCATGTGTATGAGTGTATGGTTGGGCATATTTGGAGTCTTTATTCATGTGTTTGTATAAATAACATTGACTTCAAAACAAAAGCGTAGCATTTTGTTGCCTAACAAGTGCGAAATAGCTTGAATGTCCTTGTTTGTAGCAACCCATGCTGTGTAGAGGCATTATGCTTGTGTATGTGTGCGCTTTTGTGCTTTTTGAATACATACATATATAATTTTATTTAATTGCAGTATGTCAATGACGAAGAGCTCGTTATTTTTGGTATGATAAAAAAATAATCCCTGCCGTTGCAGAGAACTTGTTTTTTTTTCACTCCATGACATATAGAAATATTAATTCATTTTAAAGGATAACAAATTTTGATTGTACTGTAATAAAAGTTAACTAAGTTTTTAATAGCTCTTGCTTGGGTAAAATTTAAATGCCTTCATAGAAAAATGAAAACTTGACAATTATTGTTTAATAAAATAGCTCAAATTATTGCTTAGTTTCGTCAATTTAAGCTTAAAGCTTTTATAGCTTGGTTTTTGCAAATTAACTGCAAGGATACAGTGCTTTGTGGTCTGTTTACTAGTGTTCTGTTTGTAAGTCAACAATAAATTCTATAAAAACTTGAATGACATACAATAACTATGGCTTATTTTAACCAGCACTTATTTACAGTACATGTGCCGATCAAGGTTGCATAAGAACGTTGTTTTGTACTATTTGGAGTACGTTTTTAGTTTTATAGTACTGTAAGTGACACTTGACTTGCCGACTTGTTAAGCAAATACCAATGCTACTTTTAATCAATCGATTTTTATTATAGAGAAATAGTTATTATTTTATTACCATAAAAGAATTAATATTTTAATTAAAAATCGGTTTTTAGAGTACAGTTTTCGTAAAAATCAGTATTTTTCAAAGTTTTAGAGGAAAAAACATGAATTCTTTGGTTTTTTAATGAAAAATTTTAAGTAAAAAAAACGAACAATGTAATGCAAAAAACAAAAATTACCTAAAATAAGCAGTTGCTTTAAAATAAAATTTTTAATGTAGGGTTTTTTTCGTTAAAAAACTTTAATGTGAGGTTCTTCCAAAAGCTCCACTTGAATATTTTAGAAATAGTAAGTATTTCAGAGATGTAAGTAAGCCTGGTTCTGGTAGCTTATTGTTCTTCTACTGTTGTCAGTTAGGCGTCACTTGCTTAAGGCGGCCACGGTGACTTACACGGTGAAACAAAAAAGAAAAAATTGAATCCACTTTTGAAATGACCTAGTGTAGGTTGTAGGTCTGGTCAAGTTCTGGTCATAGAAAAGAGCGAATAAAAGTGCCCTAACACCCTCAAAATTTTGATTTACCGTTAAAAAACCGTTTTTGCGTACCTTCACTCACTTCTAACTTAGCAACTCAATTAGTTTACAACCGATTTTTAATTTCTTATCATTTTTGGAAAGTTAAAATATAGGTCTTCCAATAGTATATACTAGTTTGTGGATATTATGCAGTTACTACGTGAATTTATCAAGTAAATGAAAAACTTTCTACTTTTTTTCACTTCATTTAACTTTGACGACGTTTTTAAAACAAACTTTCGTCTAATGTAATTAATTTTTAATTAACATTCAGAGAGAACGTTTTTTTTCAAGTGCAATAAATGTTTTCAAGTGAATAATTGGCGATTATTTTACAAACATATAGATATTTTTCAAAAAATAAATGGTTTCACTTCGATACATTTAAGCTTAGAAATGCCTGTTTGATCGCCTGCGTTTTAACGATGAATCATCAGTTTCCCGTTGAAGTGACCAGCATTAATTGGCTATCAATTTTACTTTACTTCTCCCTTCGATCTAAGATATTTCTTGATGGAAAAACTGATTTAAGGTATACAAAAGCCTCGCCATCTTTGTCCAGTTTCTTTTTACAGACTGTTTCATGTAGCCTAACTTAGGTAGGCAAAGACGGCAAAATAATTTGATCAGTTTAAACCAACAACATTTTTCTTTCCTATTTGAAACAATTTCCTGGCTGGCCAATCACGTTTTTGATATGGATTTTCTCCACGACTCACAGTGTGGCTTTTATCAATTCTAGAGAATAAAAAATCAGATAACTAATAAAATGGATCTGATGTTATATGTTGGTTGTTCTAAAGTCGAAAAATGCTTATTTTAATTTCAGATGATAGGACTAGCAGTAAGTCCTTAACTTAAGTGTTAATTTAAAAAAAATTTTTTATAAATTTTGCAAGAAAACTTATTCATTCTCAATTCATTTTGAAGTAGTGGCTAATGTGTTGTGCAAATTCAATCAGAGGTTGATGGTCCCAATAAAGTCAATTGCACTTACATATTAAAAAAAAAATCTTGACAAAAATGCACCGTTAAAAGATAAAGTCTTTTATACTGCTTCACAAATACGCGCATAGTTGTTGGAGCCCTTACAAAAGTGAGGAATACAAAGTACAGTGCCGTGTGACGTTTTGAAAATAATTTGTTTTTCGAAAACGTTCCATGAATTCGTCAATTATTAGCCAATTTTTTAAAGCAAGCACTCACTACGCTCGGTAAAAAAAGTTCTTTCAGAATATTAATTTAAAAAGGTGGTATTCTATGGAAACTACGTCTTAAAAAAAATTGTCAAAGTTTGAAAAATGAGAAATTACTTTATGAATACACGTGGCAATAGCATCATAACCATAAAATGTTTTATATTTTTAGGATGGTCTATTTTCTAGCTTTAAAAAAAATGATAAGAAATAAAAAATCGGTTGATAACAGATTGAGTTGCTTGGTTAGAAGTGAGTGAAGGTACGTAATACTGGTTTTTTAACGGTAAATCAACATTTTGGGGGTGTAAGGCGAGTTTTTTTTTCGCTGTTTCCTAGTGTACTCCACCAGACCTACTATCTAGACTAGGTCACTTCTAAAGTGGAAAATGACTGTAACTAATAACACGGTATTTATTGCCGTCAATATAGCAAATTTTTTAGGAACAACCAACTGTTGCACAGTTATCAAACAAGCACAGCGGGAAGTCATGAACACTGGCTTCAGAAGTCATCTTCAAGCAAATATTTTGCAATTTTTATTTTATTGCTGTGGGAACCCCATAATTTAAATTTTAAAATTAAAAATTTGCAAAATATTTACTTGAAAATTATATTTGACGCCAACGACACCAAAGAACACGTTCTAGTATTTTTAAGTATCAGACCTAAGCAACGATATGCTTCACTCCATGATAAGACTAAAAATACTAATCGGCAAATCCAGAAAAAGTAAACCTAAGCCTTAAAAAATAAAAATGCTTTAAGCTCAATAAAAATACATGGAATGTTAAGGATATTGTGTGTGCTTTCCTACGGTAAAAACATTTTGAAAAAAAACAAATTGTATCCTTAAATTTTAACTGATTTTATTGAATGTATTTTAAATCTGCACCAAGTTAAAAAATTGTAGGTTTTTTATTTTTTGTTATTTGGTAACTCGCGATTTAAATATCAACGCACCGTTATATAATATTCACAATTGAAACATTTTCTATTGAAAAGTGAATATTAAAATTTGTAAAAAAACTTATTTTCTATCGAAAAATAAAATTTAAAAAAGTTATTCAAGAATGAAACGTGAGTGACAATTTGTATTGATAAGTTGAATTATCTTGGAAAATAATTGACTGGCAGAATTTATATCTTGGATTTACTTTTTATATAAGATTAGTGAATTTTTTATTTTTTTAAATCGAGCAGACGCAACTATTTTTCATTAAAAAAGCATTTGAAGAAGTGAAACGTGAGTGACATTTAATTTTGTTTTTTTTTTTGTATTAGAAATGAAAGAAAATGACAAAAACACCAAGAAAAAATTAAAGCCGACCCTTAAAGAACGTATGAAAAAAAGATAGAGAAAAATTAAAGTTAAATTCAGATTCATATAAGAAAACAAATTTAGCAAAAATTAAAAAAATCTAATTAAGTCATTATTTTAAGTCGTTAGCCTCGACGGAATTGCTAATAGGCCAGTCATATAGTCAAATTTAGCACGTTCTTTGGCTTTTAATGAGCGTAAGGATCAACGAATAAGGCTTAGTGATATATATATACAAATTCGGATGTAGAACCGGAAAAATTTTGTTAAAATGATATATTTCTGAAATAGTTTTTGTGTTTTTTTTATATTATGAATTATTTATTTAACTATATAATGCTTTACATAATTCTTTCCATACAATTTTTTTTTCTTTTTTGTATAAAAATGTCCTTAATATTAAGAAAAAATTTTTTTCAAAAAAATATGCTTAATAAAGTTCACCATATTAACCACGATGCAAAAAAAGGACAATTAAAATTGATTTGAAACGTGAGTGACATCGACGTGAAACGTGAGTGACAAAATCAGTATATAAAAAAATCTTAAAATTCTGAGAGAAAACTTAATTTTTTCCTGCAGTTAAAATTTCTATTCAATTTCGTATCGGAAAATTACTTTATTCCTTATAGTAACTCAAAAAATTCGCAGATTTCAAGCAATTTGTTAGAAGAACTCGAAAAATGAAAATCGTACGAAAACGTGAGCGACACACCATTTAAAGATAGTTTTTCGAGATGTTTAAATATATATAAAATTTTTTGCACGAACTTATAAAAGTGAGCCAAAGAATTATTGTACCCATATAATTTTATGTTAATACCTTTTAAATTTGATGGAGAAAAACTTATGTTTACTGCTATGACTGAAACGTGAGTGACACTGGATTTGCTGTAATGTTGTTACTAAAAGACCCAAACTTGACTCAAAAAGATTGCTTGTTTTTGAATATTAATGAATGTTATGAATATTAAGTGAAAAATAATCAAAAAGTACAAAACATCTTTTCAATGTGAAGCTGAAGGCCTTAGCAGCCATTGCTCTTTTTAACTTAATTTAAGATTTTTATATTAAAGTATGGTTTTATAAATAAATAATAAATAATTCTTTTCTATGAGTTGCTCTATAACAAAAACTAAAATTCTCCCTCTAATTTTTGATATTCATTTACAACATATACAAAACTTCATAACACTGAAGTAGGCTAATGTATATCTCTTTAACTTATTAACACAGCATATTTTTAGATGATGGCCAAAAAAGTTGCTAACCAACAATAGTTATATTTATGCACTAAAAAGTCACTTTAAAATATTTTTGAGCTACGAAAAGAGATGTTGTTTTTCTTTTTCTTTAGCCAGTTTCATAATAAGCAAGTAAAAATTCGTTCACTTTTTTATGCTGTTAATGAGCAAAAAGTGGCTTATTAATGCTTTTAACACATAAAGCTGAAACTTTTACATTTTCCAACTTAGAAAATATGTCACGCATATGAACGTTAGACGCATACAAACGAACACACAAACCAATGCAATGCTTTAGTCATGCACTCACACAACATATTCATGCAAATTAATGGAAGGGCAAAACTTTCGCTTCTATTTCGGAGTGGATTGAAAAGCAGAAATAAAGGAGGAGAACATTTTAGAAAAAGCTTTGTTTGCACTTAAAATGCAGCAAATCACATTGTTACGCAAATAAACTCACTCACCCACAGAAATACGCACACAAGCACAAACACAAATGCATACACACACACACACACACACACATCGTGCATACAACGAGCAGCTGCAGTTATATAAACAAACATAATTTCAAGTATTTAACTAAAGTAAACAACTTGTAAAGCATTTTATTATTTGTCTATGTATTTGTGCGCATGAAAAGTGCACAAAAACAAAATAAAAAAAAAAAAATAGAAGAAAAACAAAAAAAAAACAACAACAACAACATAGAAATATAAAAGCTCTTCTCACATCAGCGCCACTTCACTTCGTTTGAATTTGATGTTGTTGTTTTTGTTGTCGTTGTTCTTCTTGTTGCTATTGTAGTTGTTCATTTGTGCTGCCATGGTGCCCGTATATGTGTATGTATGTTTGTGTATGATTGTATTTGCCAGTATATGTGAGTGTGAGTATCATGTTGGCGACTGTGTTTGTATTTTTGTATCTAGATAAAGCTATTTTTTTGTACTCACTTCAAAACAATAGAAAGTGCAGTATATGTTGTTGTTGTTGTTGTTCTCGTTGTTTACAAAATGTTATATAATGAAAGTGTTGACAGCTTTCGTTGCTGCCAGAAAAAATGTTGTTGTGTTACAACTAAAACCATAGCTTTTATGTTTCAGACGGTACGAAATTTTGTCCCAATTCATTATGTTTTCGCACAAATATGAATTTTCTATATATTTCATCCTTAAATATATCTAAAAATGTAATTATATTAAAATATACCATTATTTTCAGTCTTTAAAATTTCTTGATAATAAAATACTACACGGCGTATGAGTGATATTTTAATTTCATCATCATAGCTAATGAAAAAACAAGTAAAGAAAGTCTAAAGTCGGTCTAGGCCGACTATGAAATACCCTAAACCCACTTTTCAAAAACAAAAAAATTTTATTGTAAATGGGCGTGTCCGTGGGATAATGAAGCCTATAATTTATGTGCATTTAAATGTTGATGAAAAATGTACACATACCAAGTTTTATTCCCGTAGCTCACAGTTAATGCCTTTATTGTGCTTTCGCTATGGGAGGTGGGCGAGTTTTAGGACGGACTACTCCCAATTTTTGAACACACCTTAGTTTTGGTATAAAATACATACATACCAAATTTAATTTCTCTATGACAAACATAACCTTATTTATTGAGTTTTCAACTTTTTGGGCTATATGGGAGGTAGGCGTGTCCGTAGGCGGATGACGTCCATTTTTCAAAACCATCTTTGTCTTGTCATAAAAAACATATGTGCCAAATTTTAGCTCTTTAGGTTAAACACAGGCTTATATATTGCGTTTTCAATTTTTGTGTTGTATGGGAGGTGGGCGTGTCAGTGAGCGGATGACGTCCATTTTTCGGAGACATCTTTGTGTTGGCATAAAACACATACATATCAAATTTTATTGTTGTAGGTTAACTATGAGCTGAGTTATGTAGTTTTCAATTTTCGCGTTGTATGGGAGGTAGGCGTGTCCGTGGGCGGATGATGTCCATTTTTCAAAATCATCTTTGTTTTGTTATAAAAAACATATGTGCCAAATTTAAGGTTTTTAAGTTAAACACAGGCTTATTTATTGCGTTTTTAATTTTTGGGTTGTATGGGAGGTGGGCGTGTCCGTAAACGGATGACGTCCATTTTTCGAATACATCTTTGTTTTGACAAAAAATACATGCACACCAAATTTTATTGTTGTAGGTAAATTATGAGCTGAGTTATGCAGTTTTCAATTTTTACGTTGTATGGGAGGTAGGCGTGTCCGTGGGCGGATTCCAAAAATATTCAATAGTGCAGATCCTTGGGTCCATGCGATTATGTGTACCAAGTTTCATCCAATTATCTCTACTCCTTCTTCTTATCCTGTGTATACGGACAACACACAGACGGACAGACGGACGGACGGACGGACGGACGGACGGACGGACGGACGGACGGACGGACGGACGGACGGACGGACGGACATGAATAGCTCGACTCAGGTGGTGACGCTGATCAAGAATATATATACTTTTCTATACCGGACTCGCTTCGTTCTATGCGTTACAAACGTTTGCACAAAGTTAATATACCCTGACCTTTCAGGTTTAGGGTATAATTAGATAATTTTTTAAAATTATTATTAAAATTAAAATTATATTAGTTTTAGTGGCAATTTGTGGAATATATTTTTTTTTTTTTTTTTTGCAAATGTTGTTAATATCACTACTATCGTCATCCAACTGTTAAATAAGCTATCTGTTCAACGGTGCACTTTTTTATACGATTAATTTTCAAAATTGGTTTTTTAAAGTAAATTTGAAATTCTTCTTAGAAGTATGATTTGCCTTAAGTTTTGTTTTGTGTGCATAAAAGTTTTACATTCAGACTTAATGCTATTGACACCAACAAATTAATATAAAACTGCACTGGTTAAAAGAAATTAAGTTAAAAGAGATATCATGTATGTGAACTTGTGTTATATACAGGGTAGTCTATAAGTCTATTGTATTTACAAATATCATAACTGTTTTTATTTGTTAATAATTATTTTTTTTTTATTTTAAAAATTAGAATTATTTCAGAAAAAAATTGAATTATTTCTGAAAAGGCTAACTTCATTTGAGTGGATTTTTAAATAAGCAAAATTTCAGATTTTGGGGCACACATTATTTTGAAAATAGCCACCAACGTTCATACAACCACTGTGACTGTTTAGCTAGAGTGACACACAGGCGTGGATGCAAGGGGTGGGGGGGATAAAGGGGTAATTACCCCCCAAGAACTTTTAAGTACTTTACATTTTAATACTTTATTTGGAGTAAATAATTGTGCCCATAGCTTAAAGGTACTTTAATGTATACATAAGCGATTCTGAAGGCTTTTTAAAAAAAAGTCGTTGTATATAAAACAATTTTTTTTTGTTTTGCCACGTCATTTGCATGTAGGTGACATTTGTATGGAGCGATGCGAGAAGAGTAGGACAATTTTGCTTGTAGAATAACACAATCTGTAGTCATCTGCAAAAAACAAAATATAATTATATGTAAAGCAAACACTTACGTCTAGGTAGTAAATTTGCACTTTTTAAAAAATTATTCTGAAAATAAAGTTACAGCTCGTTATGTTCTCAAATTTACAGCCAATTTTAAACAATCAACTTTAAAGACGCGTTATTTTCTTACAAATAAAATGTCCTTTATATAAAATCATTGAGCAAGTAACATTGATTTTAATTTAAAATGAGCGCAATTAAGATTTTGGCAATGCAGACCAGAGTTGCCACTTAAAATATTTTATTCTTCTAAATTTTTACTGAAAACCTGACAAACTTTTGTGCAACTTATGTGCCAACAAATTTTACTATAAAAAAACAATACATGCATTAGGCTGGGTCGATTTTTAAACCGATATTGCCTGGGCGATTTTCGGTTAGGGCATGAAAAGTTATTAAACAAAAAACAAAAAAAAGGGGACTGGGGTACACTTAACCCCATCGCACCCTCAATTTTGTGAATTTTGTGAAACGTGCACAGCAAGAGCAAAACTTACGCCAGATATGAAATCCTCACACCCGATTCAATCAAAAAAACAACCAATAAAAAAATATTCTTATCGTTAGTGCGTATGTAATTGTGACCATCACGGCTGAACCACTGCAGCTATCCACCTTATATTCGCACCATATCTTATATGGTATCATATATATAAGTATATGTATATCATATAAATTGGTAATGAAACTGCATAAAGATTGTGCCTGCAGCGCCACCTAGGAGGGATTTTAAAAACAAAAAATTCCGGAGCACCACAAAAAGATATGGTGTGAATATAAGGTGGATAGCTGCAGTGGTTCAGCCGTGATGGTCACAATTAAATACGCACTAACGATAAGAATTTACTTTGAATTTAGTGAAATTTTTTTCTTTAGCAATTTGTTACGGTAAAATTTTGTATCACAACGTATACATGTTAGACCGTTTTTTGGTTGAATCGGTTGTGAGGATTTCATATTTGAAGTAAGTTTTGCTCTAGCTGTGCACGTTTTCAAAAAAAAAATTTTTGAAAAAAATTTCCATAGAAAAAATTCACAAAATTAAGGGTGCGATGGGGTAAAGTGTACCCCAGTCCCCTTTTTTTTTGGTTTTTGCTTAATAACTTTTCATGCCCGAACCGAAAATCGCCAGGCAACATCAGATTTTTTGCCTCCATTCAAATCGACCCAGCCTAACGTGCATTGTTACTTTATGTTTTCACTTTTTAAATTTAAAAAAAAAAAAGTTCACACAATGCAAAATCCAAAATTTTGTTTTTACTTCAATTATTTCATCATCAGTTAAATTTTTTTTTTTAAATATTTCAGCTATAGTCCTTATGATAATATTTTCATAAAATAATAAGGGTCACTTCACTGCTGAAATTTCCGAAATCGGAAATTTCCGAAAATATTAGTGAAATTGTTGTTGTTTTGGTTTTCCGAAGTTTGCTTAAATTTAATCAGCTTTTGAGTTGATGAATAATAATCGTCGGAAATTTGCGAAGAAAAGATATATTCGGTAGTCGGTAGCAGACCTGTTTGATAGATGTGAGTCATTGTGAATGTGTACAAATTCAAAATTCAAAATTTTTTTGTCAAAACAAATCAGTTGTCAAATTTTTTCAAATAATTTTAATTTAATTTTTTTTTGCAATGGAAGTAACATCTTTAATGATAATTTTCTTGTTGAATTTTAAATCAATTAAATAAATATTTCACGTTTAGAAACTTAAGCGGGAGGCCAACTACCGTTCATAATACCGTTTAAGTACCGGCAAAAATAATTTCTTGCTTTTCTTTATTTTCATTTAATGAATGTGAGTAATGGTAGTTTTCGGTTTGACAGAAAAAGAAATTTTAACAACGGTCGCTCACTTCAACTCTTCGGAAATTATCGGTTTGGGAAATTTCAGCAGTGAAGTGAATAACCTTACTATAAAATTGAAAATAAAATTGAATGTAAAAACAATTTGTTTCTTTTTTCAATTTCTTTGAAAATATGCAAGATAACAAAATATACTAAATTTCAGAGATTTTCTACCAAGTAAAAAAAAGGTTTTTGTAAATTCGTTGAAAAATATTAAAATGTTTCAAAAGAGCAGCCTACGTAAAATTGTGAAATTTTTTCGACTTTGAACGTCGATATTTTCGAAACTGTCGAATATATTGTTATTGAATGTGCAAAAATTGAAGGGTATAGTATTTCTTCAATGAAATCAGTCACAGTAATACAAATCAGTAGATCAATATAATAGATTTAGCAAAACTTAACTTAAAAAATTTAACTTCTGCATAGGAGCATCGCCCTTTATATTAGAACAGATGTGGCCTATCAGTGCGAACGGAGTCTGACCGTAGTCGATGCGGAGTTCAGCTCCATGTGGGTGAGGTTCAGGGTCCGTTCGCATATGCTGCATTTCTGCTACGTGTATAGAAGCCCGAATCTAGGGAGGGAGCCCACTTTTAACAAACTGGATTCGCTCTCTGATTCGATAACGCACATTTTGGGGTTGTTCACTGACAGCGAAATCGTCGTAGCTGGCGATTTTAATGTCCACAACCCAGTTTGGTTATGTCATTCTGGCCAAATAACACCTGAAGGGCAATATGTTGAGCTTTTTGAATCGAACCGGTTGATTCAACTAGTGAAGGAACCAACTTTTTTCCCACGAAATGATGTGCAAAGCCATAAAATCCTAGACCTCTTTCTGAATTCGCATCATGAAAAATATGATGTGAATGTCAACGCACCTGTTGGTAACTCGGACCATGGTACCATCTCCGCTGCTTTTTCATATTCTAACCTCTGCACCTCTACGCCTAAAGCCCCGAAGAGGATTGCTTGGTTTTATGATAAAGCGAATTGGACTGCGCTAAATAATTTTTATCGCAACTTCAATTGGAAATTATGTTTCGCTGATAGAAATATGAATGCCGCGGCAGTTATGGTACAAGAAATTATTTTATTGGGAATGCGGTCTTTCATGCCCAATAAAATGAGAAGCATTAAACCAAAAGATCACTAATGGTTTAATGAGACTTGCAGGGTTGCAGTCAGGTCCAAAGAGGAAGCCTTTCAGAATTTGTGTTCTAACAAAAATGCTGATACTAAAAGACTTCGCATCGGGGCTAGGAATCGCTGTAATGCAATTTTAGAGTGCGAAAAGTTTCTTCACGAAACTCGCTTAAGAGAACAGGTTCTTCTCTGCCCCAAAGGGAGCAAAAAACTTTTGGTCGTTCGTTAAAAGAGTAAAGAATCAGACATCTTCGTCGATTCCAACTCTTTTAAAATATGACCAAATCTTCACTGACTCGGCTGATAAGGCGAACCTTTTGGCTAAATTAAATCCCGGCTAGCAATCAGCCACTGCCTGTTATTGAGGGTAAACCTTCTGTAATGCAGGAGATTTACTTTCGAACGAGAGCGGTTAAAAGGGTCCTTGCAAAACTCAGCGTAAATAAAGCCTCTGGTCCTGATGGCATACCACCACTTGTGCTTAAAGTGTGTGCCTCTACTCTTGCTCAGCCTTTGCGCAACCTTTTCAACATCTCCGACAGGACAGGAGTATTTCCATCTTGTTGGAAGGTCGCAAATGTGCAGCCGATACCTAAAAAGGGCAATGCCACGAACCCTGCGAACTACCGAACCATTGCAATATGCTCTACACTCTCTAAAGTGATGGAGAGCGTTATTAACTTCAACCTAATGAATTATCTGGAGCAAAACGGGTTGCTCAGTGATCGCCAATATGGTTTCCGTAGGGCACGCTCTACTGGTCACCTAATGGCGTTCCTCGTTGAAAAATGAAACCAATGCGTTCAATCATTTGGCGAGAGCAAGGTCGTTGCTCTAGATATTTCAAAGGCGTTTGATCGAGTGTGGCATAAAGCACTCGTGTTGAAACTAATTGCATTTGGAGTCGGGGTAAACTTTGCTCGGTGGATCACGTGTTTTCTAAAGGATAGATCTTTACGTGTCGTGGTTGACGGCATTTTGTCCAGAGAACACACCACCGATGCGGGTGTACTGCAGGGTTCAGTCCTATCTCCTACTTTGTTTTTGGTTTTTATCAACGACCTTCTGTCTTTGACTCATAACCCAATCCATTCGTTTGCTGACGACAGCAGCATTTGTCATTCATATTCGTTCAAAAAACGCCCAAGCTCTTCGGAGATTGAGAGAAAGAGGCAAAATATGAGTGACTCACTCATCAATGACTTGCAAAAAATCTCCGAGTGGGGTCTTGCTAATAGAGTAGAGTTTAATGCAAGCAAGACCCAGTGTTGTTTGTTAAGTCACAAGCGAATGGATTGCCCTTTAGCTCCCTTCAATATGAATGGTGTAGATATTGCGAAGTCAGCCACTCTTGACGTTCTGGGCATATCGATTCAATTCGACTTTCGTTGGAATGATCATATTTTCGATGTGTCAAAAAAAGGGGTCAAGTGCCTAGGTTTCTTAAAATGGTGCAAAAAATATTTCACTTCAACTGATCTATGCACTATCTTTACCTCATATATAAGCCGAATATGGAGTAAAATTTGAACATTTGGGCAGGGGCTTCAAGATATTATTTGGAGTGCCTGGTGGCACACCTCGCATAAGATTTATGAAACATATTGCTATAAAGATGTCGCTGGTGCAAATATGACGATGAATGGATTTCTATTCATGAAGCAAACATCAAGAATGAGAATACATAGTTCCAGCAAGATGATGCTAAGGCCCATATCTCTCGTGCGACCTGAACTTATTGATGAACTTATTGCGGAAGGAAAAATCAAGATGGCTTCAGACTTTTTTCTAAGCAGTTAACTGCAAAAAAGTCTTTATTAACAAACCACTGACGGGAACTAAAAGTCAACATTCAAGCAGAAATCCAACATATTACAGCAGCCACATTTCAAAAACTGATGCAAAATGTCATTAAACAGCCTCTGCGTGCGTGAATTATAGTGAACTTATACTTGAAGTCTATAATTTTTCAAAATTAATTCAAAAAAAGCAATTCATTTTGTTTAGTTTTTATTGCTTCGCTTAGAATTTATTACTGTTATAATTAGAGAAGTTACTTGTAGTCCACCCTGTACTTTCGCAAAAGTTTTTAAAACTACAAGAACAAGTTTTACAAACTTGTCTAAATACAAATATAAATATAAGAGCGTGACAGTTTGAATATGTCTGAAGGCGGTACGATGTGATGTTGCTAATGTTAAGAATTAAAAATTGTTTCCTGCGTTTCTGTCACGTAAGTAATTAAAAACGAATTGCAAAAACTTTTAGTAAAATTGTTCTGTAGAGCTTAGTTGTTATTACTTAGAATTCTGCAATTGCTTAGAACTTTTATTTGTTTTTGTATCCATGTAATACAAATAGTGGTTAATAGCTAAAATAAATAAAAAAAGATTCAAGTGCCCGCTTTACTACAGCTAAGCTTAACTTAAACTATGATCGAATATTACAGAGAATTCTATGCGGAAGTAAAACGTAATTTAAATATCCAATATTGGAGGACTTTTCTGTGGCAACCTAGGTCGTGTGTGCTAAGTGTGTGGCATGCGAACCAACGGATTCCCTCACCTCTCTGCAGTCAACGGCAAACCTCACAGAGTAAATAATGCCACGTAAAGCTTCTTCAAAGCATGAATTCTAGCCGTTTGGAGTCGACTTAAAACATGTTCCTCCAGTTCTTGGTCAATTGTATGCAAACATTTAATAACACACACAACATAATTGATCATAAGAAGCTCGCTCAAAGCCCTTTCAAGAGCTGAAATGATCAATTTGTGTGTGAGTGTTTGTAAACTGTGGTTTACATTTGATAAAGCTTTTAGAAATAATTTGTTTAAAATATAAAAAAGTAAAAATTTTAATTAGAACAAGTAAAGAAAGTCTAAAGTCGTTCTAGCCCGACTATGGAATGCCATAAACCGCCCATAATATTTATATCTTCTAATATTTAAAATCAAATGTTTGTCTGTCTGTCTGTCTGTCTATCTGTCTGTCTGTCTGTCTGTTCCGTATAGCCTCGCGCACCGTTTATCCGATTGAGCTGAAATTTGGACACCGAGTAACTTTCATAGTGAGAAAGAACTTAGGGGATGTAAAAAAGTGGGCAAAAGTATGTGGGCGTGGCAATCTATAATAATTTCTAAGCTATTGCACCGATTTCAAAGAAATTTGATATGAAGGTTCAACTGCAACCAATATAAAGCATAGGTAAAAAAGTGGGCGGAAGTGTGTGGGCGTGGCACTCTGTTATAACTTCTAAACGCCTGAACCGATTTCCATGAAATTTGGTATGAAGGTTCAACTGCTCCCAAAATAAAACAAAAGCGATAAAAAATTCCAAATACTTACGCAAGAGGGCGCTTTAAGAAGTGCATTTTTAAGACTCAATAATAACTCCTAAACGCCTGGACCTATTTCAATGAAATTTGGTATGAAGGTTCACCCAAGATAAAGCATAGGTAAAATATTGGGCAGAAGTATGTAGGCGTGGCACTTTATAATAACTCCTAAGCACCTGGACTGATTTCAATTAAATTTGGAATGAAGGTTCGACTGCGCCTTAAATAACATAAAAATTCCAAAGACGGAAAATTCCATAAGGGGGATCTTTAAGCAGTGCATTGTTAAGACTCAATAACTCCTAAATGACTTGATCGATTTTACTAAAATTTGGTACGTGAAATAACTTGACTCTGCAACAGAATTGAGGCTATTTAAATTTCAGAAAACTTCCGTGAGAAAACGGATGAACCGGTTTTGATGAAACTTGGCAAGCATTTGCTTCTGTTACTGAAATAGATCCTATGCGTTTAAAAGTTCTTTCGACAAGAATCAAGGAATGAGCCGAAGGCAAACGAATTCAAGAACCAAAGACTAACGAAAAAATATACGTTTAACGAATACGACCAGAAACTATATAAAGATGAAAAAAATTAACCGAACAGTATCGATCAAAACCGAAGTTAAACGAAGACAATCCAAAAATTGAATCGATTCTTATAGGATTTTTTAAAATTTGAAATTTTTGAGATAAAATTGCTAAGAAAAACTTCAAACGCATTTTTCTCGAAATGACTTTTCAAACTGCACTCAGAAAAACGTTTCTCGGAATATGATAAAAATGGAATCTTATTTACTGAAAAATGGTATTGACTTTACTCCAGAGAATGCTTTTCTCTAAATGCGATCCTAAAAATTCTCTAAAAATGATAAAAACCTTCTATGAAAAAGAGAAATATATATATAAAAAAAATTCAATTTTAGAGAAAAAGACTCTTTATTTTTGAGAAAACATTTGGTTTTATTGAAGAAAATAATTCTTACAGTGATTTTTTTATCAAAATATAGGAAAAAATTTTACATTTTCAAAAATTTTTCTGTATAAATGAGAATTTTTTGTGCGAGAAAAATATTTGTCATTATAAGAGACATTGAAATATATCCATTTCCTAGAAGTGAAGAAATATTTCTTCGAAAATGTGAAAATTTATTCTAATTGAAGAAAATTGTATTTGAAAAAAGAAAATTGCTATTATCGAAAATAGAGAAATTTTTCACCGGAGGAAGATATGTGTTTTTTTCTGAGTGTGGGTGTCCATTTTTCTCAGAAACCAGACGTCAGATAGAGACGTTGAAGATGTCATTTTTTGTTTTAGCCATGTCTGGCAGGTACAGTTTTACGGAAATTTGACTAAACACTTTCAACGGAAGGAGGGGGCAAACCCCAAAAAAACGATAATTTTAAAATTGAATAGATAATTTTAAAAACGTAAAAATGAGAGCAGTTTTGAAAATCGTCCTCTTTCTGTGCTTCAGCCACAACCGAGTAACACCGGGTTACATCCGCTAGTATATATTAAAATACTAAAACAAATAGACATTATTTCTTATCAAAGTCCATGCATTCTTTATACCTATAGAATACAATAGATTTAACTAATGTGGTTTGTGTGTGAGGTGGGCGTGTTCTTGGGCGAATGACGCCCATTTTGTGAATACATCTTAGTTCTGATACCATAATGGCACATACCAAGTTTTGTTTTTGTAGCTCGTGTATAAACCTCTTTACAAAGTTTTTAACTTGTGACTTGTATGGGAGGTGTGCGTGTTGATAGGCAGATGACTCCCAGTTTTTGTGTACAGCTCATTTTTGATGTAAAATGCTCTCATACCAAGTTTGATTTCTCTTTATCAGATATGAACTTTTTAATAGTGTTTCATATTGCGGGTTGCATGGGAGGTGGTCGTTCTTATAAACGAACTACGTCCATTTTGTATTTTTAGTTCTAGTATAAATCTTAGTTCTAGTATAAAATACATACATGCTAAATTTTATTCCTGTAGCTGAAATAAAAGTCTCTTCATAGAGTTTTCAATTTTAGGTTGTATAGGAGGTGGGCGTATTCATGAGCGAATCACACTCATTTTATAGACATGTTTTTTTGTAAACATCTACGTTTTGATATATTATATATACGTAGTTTTGCTCAAATATAATCCTTCATATAGCTATTTGCGTTTTCTAGTTTTATGGGAGGTAGGCGTGTCCGTGGGCGGATTTCAAAAATATTTAATACTGAAAATCCTTGGGTCCATGTGAACATGTCGCACACTAAATACAAAACAATCACAACTCAAAAAACATGACTTTTCAGGAGAAACAAAAAATAAAACTCTTTGGTTGAAAAGCAGTTTTTCATTTCAACACACAAACTTTATTCTTCCAGTAAATGAATAAAATTATGAAAATGATAGTGAGATATATCCCAACCGACCATTTGAAAAGCGAAAGGCAATTGTACTTAAGAATAAGCTTAATAAAAACACTAGGTATAAGCATTTCTCAATATAGCTTGTTAAAAGCTTGATAAAAAGATAAATCCTAATGAATTCTCAATAGTGTTTGAGAAACGCTTGATATACATAACTGTTTCTAAAGTATGCTTAATAAACACTTATATTTAACAATGCTTTATTAAGTATGATTGAGAATCAGTTGTTTTATACAATAGAATCTCTAACCATTTTTTTTTCTGTCAAATAAAATATATTGTTTTGTTGGACATACAATTTATTATTAAATTTGAAGATTTTTTAGATGAAACTCTATCCACAGTTGAAGCTGTATATTTATGTATGTGCATATGCATACACAATCTATGCTATGTTAATAAAACATTATTATTAGGTTAATTTTACAGATGCAAGAAATAGCTTAAAAAAATTATCGAAAAAAAACAAAACCATTTTTTTAAGCTTATTTTACAATTGTGAGAAAAAGCTTATAAAACTATTGAGGATAGTAAGCTTTTCTATACATTTATTGATATAATATTATTTTATAAGCTTATTCTACAATTGCAAGAACAAGCTTATAACAATCTTGCTTGAGTAATATTATCACAAGGGTTCCGTTTTGATTTTTCTACAATTACTGTGATATACTTTTTCAATAGATTCTCAAGCTTTTTTCAAGCTTAAGGCTTATGTTGCTAAGCTTGTTATAATATTATTCTCAAGCATTTTGGTTGGTTGGGATGTTTTGTGAATTGATTTATAACGAAAAGTCTATATAAAAAATTTTCAGTTGTGACTGTTTTGTATTAAGTGTACGATGTGTAAAAATTATCATGCAATTATCTCAAGTCTTTCTTATTATTCTGTGTTTACGAACAATTCACAGACGGACGAACGGAAGGATGGACATTAGACCGTTCCACCTCCTATGCAAAAAAAAAGTGCGCCGTATTACAGCGAATATGACGCATTTTTGCAAGACAGTTACGCAAAAATTTTTTTTTGTATTTTTTGACCGAATGTAGAGTCACGCATTGACATATTTCTTCATATCTCTGGTGTTGACAGTCAGATTTTAAAATACATCAATGTTTGTGTCTCAAAAAGACCAAAATGAGCTCTATAGAAGTTATTGACCTCAGGTGCACCGTTCTAGTACTTAACCTTCAGATCTCAGTTCCTTCCATCCTAATGTCCCAGCCAAATAACAAAAAAATAAAGCTCTTAAAATATCATTAATCTTTTGCTGAGAAAGTATATCGATATTTCCAGCAAAATTATTATTAAAAAATTTTGAAAATTTTTTGCCGAACGTAGGGCTCCCTATTTTCATTTTCATCATATCTTTAGTATTAAAAGTCTGTTCACATTGAATGACATATCGATGTGTTTGTTTAAAAGAGACCAATTATTTTTTCTCCTAAATAAAAAAAAAAAAAAAAAAAGAAATATTCCTGGAAGTCCTTGGAGGCCCTTTAATTGATTTTGAGGAATTTTAAAGCTCATAAAAGAATAAACACCAGAGATATGAAGAAATATGTCAATACGCGACCCCTATGTTCGGTAAAAAAAAACAAAAAAATGTTTTTCGTAATTGTCTGGCAAAAGTGCGTCATATACGCTGGTATACGGCGCACTTTTTTTTTTTTTTGAGGTACGGTCTAATGGACATGGATAGCTCGACTCACGAGGTGACGCTGATCAAGAATATATAAACTTCTTTCTATACCGGACTCGCTTAATTCCATGCTTTATAAACGTTGGCACAAAGTTAATATGCCCTGACCTTTCAGGTTTAGGGTATAAAAATGTGACTACGAGCCTTAATGCCAGTTAATGGTCAACGGTCAATGGTCAACAGAGTCAACGTCCGGTAGCAATAGCAATGGTACAAATTTTGCAGCGTGTGCTGAGATGGAGAGGGAAGACACATAAGAAAAAATTTAAAATTAAAAAAATCTGGAATTAACAAAAATAATGTGAATAAGCTTTATAGCAGAAACAAGTGCTGAAAATCAATTACAGAAAATGATGTGTTTATCACACTCATCAATAGTAGAGTACCATCGAATTAGGCACCCAAACATCAAGATGGTAAAACTTCATGAAACGGCAAAGATGAAAATGCTTCGAAATGATGACGTGTTATTAATTATAATTTTTATTTTTATTTTTTTTGGGTCACGTCGCAATATCAGAAACCTTCTTGCCTTCCTTTACTTATTGTAATGCATTTGAAAACTTCCAATAAAATTGATAACACAGTAAAAATTGTATTTTTTTGCAAAAAAAAAAAAAAACAATTTTGTTAACTAAATATTTCGTTTCTACCTTATCAAATAAAAAAAAAAAAAACCATTCAAATAGCCAACAAATATAAACAACAGACAAATGTAAATTTATATTTTCTGAGCATATATTCATGAATTCTTTCAAGATGTATGTTGTTCTTTGGCTCAAATGCCAAATGGCTGCCAACTGCATCACAGGAAGTATCTCTTTGCCACTTTTGCAGGTTTGCCAACATGCTCCATTAAAATGTTATTCAATTCAGTTTCATTCATTTTAATTCAATTAAATCTCACAAAATTTCAATTTATTTATGGCCCACAGTGTTTTGCTGGGAATCGAACATAGTTGAATATTTTAATAAAATCTCATAGATAGACAAGAATAAGTAAATGAACTCGAATAGTAGAGTAAAAGCTTGAAAAGCAAAAACAAATTAAATGCAATAAAATAAATTGCAAAACATAAAAACAAAACATACAAAGCCTTAGTACAAAAAGATAAGAACAAAAAAAAAAAAACAAAAACTAACTGCATGGAATCTATATATTTAAAGAAAGTACAGTTATTTTTAAATACTTATACATAAAGAATTAAATTGAAATATCTAGAAAATTTCAAAGAAAACAGAATATTTAATGTAAACATATAAAAGCATAACCCAGTAGTTAACATGGAACTCTTAATTACTACAACATAAAGATATGCCTTCAACTGAAAAGGTATCTGTACAGAAATTTCATTGAGTACAAATACCAAACATTGAAAATAATCAAAATGAATTTAGATAATGAATGATATGGCAAGAAATGAAGTTTTTAAGTGAACAATTGGTTTAACAAGGTATTGAATTAAACGAAAAAGCTTTTCAAATGCAACTATTGTTGTGTTTTTTTATTTTTTTTTTCTTTTTTCTTGAAATATTTTAAACCATTTTCATGCTCAGCAGCGTAAAATTAATACAAATTAAATTTATATTTATCTCAGTTAAAAAAAAACAAAAACGATTCTTAAAACCTGCAATCCTTGCATAAAACACCAAATAAATCAGCATCAACGCGTTGCACCTTTGAGCGCTGAAGCAAAAAATAGCGAATAAAATAATATTAAAAGCGTTACGCTAGCCATCTTTTCTTGGTTTTTCCATTTTTTTTTTTTGGTTTTTTTTTTTATTTTAATATTTTTCTGTTTAATTTTAATTTGCTTTTATTTTCATTTGTGCATTTGTTGCTGGCGCGTTATACTTTAATGTTTTTTTTTTTTTGTCCACTTGCAGCATGGTTTGAGCATCCCTGAGTGAGCGAATATGTCGCCCTTAACATTTATAATTAAAAGCTCAACACAAAATTTACATTGTCTTGCATAGTTGCTGATGGTGTTACTGCTTCTCCAGCTGCTATGGCATCGCGGTACCCATTGGTGCGGTCGAGACGTGGAATTCTTTACCGACAACAACAACTCAACTGGCAAAAGGACACTCGCAGTGAGCACTAGAGTGTTGTCCTGGACGTTATGCAACGACATAAAACTGCGAATGCCACTTTGCGTTTTTTATGCTGGCAACAGCGTGCAATGTTGCATTGTTGCTGCTACTGTTGTTTTTGTTGTTGTTGTTGGTCTTGCTGCTGCACCATTCGGTGGTGTTGTAAATTTGAAACTTTTAATTTTAATTAATATGAAGCTAAAACTGCTGTCAGTGTGTGGCGAATAGTTAGGTTCGAAGGAGGTACCGTAAAGTGCAAAGCATATTTTATTTAATAATTTTTATAAGAAAAAAGGACAATATTTGAAAAGGGCATATTTAATGGAATAGCATGCTAGTCAGCTGACAAAATGTGTGCTGCGAATTTCTAACGGTAAAACTTTGGGTATTTAGATGCATGAATAAAAATAACTCTTTAAAAATTTTGTGTTATTTCTGGGGATACAATAAAACTCATAAAAATTGCTATTTTGTAAGTACAAAAATAAAAACTTTTTAACAAAAAAAAAACCTACTTCAAAATCACTACAAAGTAAAAAATAATTTTAAATTACTTTTAATCCTTTTACGCGTGGTAAAATTTGATAATTTATTTATATACATTATTATATTGGAAATCTTATTATTTTAATTTTTCCTTATTTATTTTATTTTTATCATATATATATCATTTTTTTATGATAATAAAAGCTTTGTAGTCGGCGCTAATCTTTGCCATTAAATCATGATATTTTTACCATCCCTGCCCTAATTACAACTTTTTTTCTGTTCATTTTAGCTAAAAAGTCATATCAAAAACTTTGGAAAACTGACATTGAATATGCTATTGTGTGTTGCAGCTTCACAAAAAAAATGATTTTTTATCTCATAAAAAAAAATAATATATATATTACAAAAATAAAATATATAAGGAAAAATTAAAATAATAAGATTTCCAATATAATAATGTACCTATATAATAAATTATCAAATTTTACCACGATTAAAAGGAAAAGTAATTTAAAATTATTTTTTTCTTTGTAGTGATTTTGAAGTAGGTTTTTGTTTTTGTTAAAAAGTTTTTATTTCTTCCTTTTTAGAGATTTTTAGTAAATTGTAAACAACGTAAACACAATTATTTTGAAAATGCTTTTTTTTTGTTGATTGTTATTCTTTACTCTTTTAAATTTTTTAAAATATTTGCAAGAATTATTGAGGAAAATTTCAAATATAAAACTTTATTATTAAAAACTAAGTTTTACTAATTTCTGGTTTGTTAGTTATTTTCAATTTCTGCCTTTTTACAATTTTTATTAAAGTGTCACGCCCTTTTTTAAATCCCGCCTATGTACTTTATTGATCATACTTTATTATAATTCACCCTTTGTACAGAGTTTTTCTAATATTGCCAAACCTCTTTGTCGAATAACGTCCACTAAATTGAACGTAATTTTTTATAATTGTACCGAACCTTGCATTTTTGCTGTAAATGTCAGTATCGTAGTGTCAATATTTACTGAAATACAATGTTTTTTTTTTTAAAGTGACACGCCCATTTATCGAATCCCGCCCACATTATTGGCAGTAACTTGTTATACTTGTGCCTACCTCTGTACTAAATTTTAGTATCCTAGTGTTAATAGTATTCGAGATACAGTGTTTTTTAATTATTGCCACACCCCTTTTTCCACTAACGCCCATTTTTTTTTCAAGAAATTGTTGTTATTGTGCCTACCGCTGTAGTAAATTTCTGTACCCTAGTGTCAATATTATTTGAGATACATTAATTGTATTATATTGCCACACCCTTTTGTCGAACAACGCCCACTTTTTTATAGTAATTTTTAATAATTGTGCCAACCTTTGTACTTAGTTTCAGTACTCTAATGTCAATTTTATTTGAGATACAGAGTTTTTACAATATTGCCACACCCTTTTTTAGAATAACGCCTACTTAAGTGATCGTCTTTTTTAATATTTGTGCCTGCCCTTGTAATTTAATTACCCTAGTGTCAGTATATACTGAAATACAATGGTTTTCTTATAGAGACACGCCCCTTTTCCTAATACCGCCCACTTTCATAGTCGGGCACCTCCGCGTTGATGAAAAATTACGGCAATCGGGCAAGTACTTTAGGAGTAATCGATGTTCATACATTCACAAAAAAAAAAAAAAAAAAAAAAAAAAACAGAGAAACCAACCAACTTGAGAACCTCCTCCTTTTTGAAATCGGTTAAAAAGGTAGGCTTTTTTACAAAAATTGATTCTTGAAATAATTTTAGCGGAAGCTGATTGTAAAGTACCATTTTTTTTAGAACTAACCATAGTACAACAAATAAGGTAGCCGCAGGGCTGAGAGCCGAAAGTCAAAACTGTCAAAAAAATACTGAACGAAATAGAGCACCAAAACGAGACATCAAATTATTTGTATTGAATTTGACAATTCTGACTCTGAGCGAGAGAGGCCCTGCAGCTACCTTGTTTATTGTACTATGGAACTAACTTCATTGTAAAAATAAAATTTCATACGTTTCTGACAGCTTCCACACAGAAAATTATGAATTGCTATGAAAAAGCCGACTTTTTAAAGTATTGAACATTTTTTGTTTATCAAAGCTTTGGTCTCTTATCAATTATGATTGCTGTATCAGCTTGATATTTTCTTATTTAGCTTATAAATATATGTAGTTTTGAATTTACTTCAGATGTCCAGGATAGAAGAAGGTTTAATAAACAAGATAAAGTTTTAATTAAAACGTAAATGTTTTGCAGAACTAATTATTTTTAGAACTTGTAGGGCACTCACTCAAAACTGAATTGATTAATAACAAAAAACAAGGAAAATATTGTTTTTTTTTTTGCTTGCTGCCAGTAGTGATGGAATTTTTAACTTAATTAAAATAAAGTGAAGGTGAACGTTTTTGACAGCGCATAAACAAGCCAGCAACTGCAAAAAAATATGCCAACAAGTCATTTATTAGCATAAGTTTTAAGCAGTTCATAAGATTCGAGCAACTTCTGTACATTTACTACTTTGCTTAATTAATTGTTGCCAAGTTCTGCTTAAATGTCAGGACTCATAAGTTTCCTTTAACCTGTTGCCTAAAGCAATTATATTCTATTAATGCATTTATTTCTTTTTAAAAAAAAACTATTTTTTGTAGAATTTTAAGCTTATGGGAAAGGTACTCGCCTCAGGTAATTAAATTTAAGATGTTTTAAATATTTCTCATGTTATGCAGAGATTGACCAACAGTAAACTATAAATTCTCTTCAACCCCTCCGCTACTCTACAAAAATATGTTCAATGCCACTTGAACATTAATAAAACTATATCTGATCTTTTTAGAGAGTCTTTAAAATTTAAATGAAAATAATCATTTGATCATTGATCATAACGTTCAATTTTTGCTCCATTTAAAAGCATTAAAAACATCCACTTCCGCTCTGAAATAACATATGTAAAATTCATAATAGCCAAGTTTTTCTCGCTTTGAATGCCAATCCATTATTGTGACAACCAGTTGTCTAAGCGTTTTGCACACTTCCTCCAAATAACCATTCTTCATTAATTGTTGATTCAAAACGCATTTCCACAACATATGCTCGCAATTATATCCTTCATAATTGTGTTTATTTGTTTGTATTAATAACAAGGATGACGCCGCACATCCTGCTATTGTTGCTGTTGTCTGTCTAACTGCTGCTGCTGCTGCTGCTTTTGTATCTCCTGCTGTGTGCGCACGAACGTGGCGTACAAATTTTCTAATCCTTCAGCATAAATAGAACCAAACGGATTCTCACAATGTTCAATGTTCTTTCTCACTCTAACCCCCATTGGCTGCTGAATTAATCTTAAAAATCAGCAGCTTTGCCAGCGTCGTCGATGCATTAATCTTTGTTAGCTGTAGATGTTGTGGATGTTGGCGAAGTTTTGGCGAATGAGCACATATGCTGTTTTAATCCTTATATTAAAAGCGTAAATATAAACAGACAAACACGAATATACACAAATACAAACACTTATGCATATTATGATTGTATGCTTTAATGTACGTATGAGGTATGAGGTGCAATCCTTGTTCTAGGGTGTGCTTTTTTAATTTACTTTTTATGACATTGTTTTACGCTACACTCACTCTACTTCAATTTTTTAATTTTTTTTTTAGTTTAAATTCAGACAATTTTTTTTAATTCCCCTATGATAAACAGTACTTAAGCAATTAGAAAAAAACATACTGGTTATTAATGGTACGTGCAAGCGTTACAAGCTAAATTGAAAATCCTCTATTATATTAAAACAAAAGGTCACCCTTATATTGTAAAAATAGCATGAAGAACAATTTTATGCGAGACATCTTTTTATATATTTATGACATCAGTTCTTCGGGAGTGCTTTAAAAAAAAAAACAAAATATTGCGTTGATGAAGATGATAAAGATTTTGATGAATCAACACTTAAAGTGGAAAAATCTCACAACTCATGACGGCAAAAGTTTACTTAATGTAACAATTGTTTAAAGCTCTGTAAATATTTTTCGCAAAGATTCTGAACAACATATAAAGCCGAATATTTTTTGCCGAGTTATCTTATAATTTACTCTGATTTTTATTATTAACTTTTTAGCATATTTTTTCACATGATTAATAAAACTCAAAAAAAATATATCAAAATAAAATATTCATATGTCAGTTGGTTGCTTGGGGCGAAATATTATGCCTTTTAGTAATGGACAGTGTTATCTTGCACTTCTTTCTTTCGAATAATGGCGTTAATTCTTGACGATACACGACAAATTAAAATTAATATCGCTCATACGTCCCAACAGATTACTAACAAATTGAACTCATACAAAATCATTGCAACAACTGGTAGAATATGAAGTAGGTTGTTTTTAATATGCAGTTCATTTTCTGAATTACTGCTGTCTTCAACTAAAACAAAAAACCATAGCATTGTTCTTTTAGCGCTGCCTTCTGCCATCCGCCTCAGAAAAACAATCTGGTTCATACATAAACTAAGTATCTGTGCAAAGCAAACCATCAACTGCCAAAAGTTTTATGCGTTTAATGATGCAATCATTATGTTGCAGGTACATCAACAACAACAACCTCCTTATCCTCTTGCGCTACACCTAGCACTTAAGTGCTTTTTTAATTTACGAAATGTTCAACTTGAAGTTAAGTTGAGTTGAGTTATTATGACAGTTTTAATAACTTTATTATTGCATTTTGCAGTTTGCTGCGTGTCTGTATAGCACCCAGTACGTGCGGCTGGTGTCTGATTTGATTTAACACACAGCTACACTTCCAAGTATATTTCTACGCATATAAGTATAGATATGTGGGCCGGATATGCGTGAGCAATTAAAAGTTTAATAATATATTTAATGGTTTTATAGTACAAACAGCTGGTTTGCCCACGCGTGCACGTACTGGCACATAAGGCACAGGCAATTCACGTACCACGCCCCCCTCTTCGAGTCTTCGGTCTGAATTCCATTGCGCATCAAATGTCAAACATTCAAAAATCTGACAGCGTACTTTGGAGTTTTTTACAATTTGTCTGTGCCATAAAAACGTGGCTAAACGTTAATTAGAACAACTTCAGTCGAACATAAAAGTAGAAAAGCAAACAAAAAAAAAATGTCTATTTCAAGCTTTTATGGCTTAAATTTGTGCATGCAGCAGTACAAATCGATCAATGCTTGTCACTTAAATATTGTTGCTGAATTTTGAGTTTTGCTTATTTTTCTGGAAAAACTTGATATTCTAACAATCTAACCTTGCACTCTCTCCCTCGAGACGTGGCGCTAGAAATTCGGCCAAAAACGTGCGTATAACAAATGAAGCTACTTCAGAACATAACGAGTGTCATCTAGCAGCACACTGAGTTTTATGGGAAGTGTGTGTGTGTGAGTGTTATTCATGGTAGCTAGGGATGAGTTTTTAAGCTAAGTTAGTTGATGTGTGTGAGTTACGGTCCCAATATTCGACGCTTGACTTACTTTGATCTGTAAAAAATGTTGGAAAGTTTCTGTTGCTTTAAGTGCTGATATTGAAAAAGCTTTATTTTTCTAGCGATTCCCAGCTGATAGGTAAAGTACAAAATTTATCGAATTTTGCAAAAATTTTTATTTTATTTCATTATTTTGTAACAAAAACATATTATTAACATTTTGAGAGCACTTCAACTATGAGCAACAAAGTTTTTATTAAAGTAATATATAGAGATTTAATAAAATAAACATTGAAAAATTTATTGAAATAATTATAAATTTAGTATTAAATATAAAATATTAAGTATTAAGTATTAAGTATTAAGTATTAAGTATTAAGTATTAAGTATTAAGTATTAAGTATTAAGTATTAAGTATTAAGTATTAAGTATTAAGTATTAAGTATTAAGTATTAAGTATTAAGTATTAAGTATTAAGTATTAAGTATTAAGTATTAAGTATTAAGTATTAAGTATTAAGTATTAAGTATTAAGTATTAAGTATTAAGTATTAAGTATTAAGTATTAAGTATTAAGTATTAAGTATTAAGTATTAAGTATTAAGTATTAAGTATTAAGTATTAAGTATTAAGTATTAAGTATTAAGTATTAAGTATTAAGTATTAAGTATTAAGTATTAAGTATTAAGTATTAAGTATTAAGTATTAAGTATTAAGTATTAAGTATTAAGTATTAAGTATTAAGTATTAAGTATTAAGTATTAAGTATTAAGTATTAAGTATTAAGTATTAAGTATTAAGTATTAAGTATTAAGTATTAAGTATTAAGTATTAAGTATTAAGTATTAAGTATTAAGTATTAAGTATTAAGTATTAAGTATTAAGTATTAAGTATTAAGTATTAAGTATTAAGTATTAAGTATTAAGTATTAAGTATTAAGTATTAAGTATTAAGTATTAAGTATTAAGTATTAAGTATTAAGTATTAAGTATTAAGTATTAAGTATTAAGTATTAAGTATTAAGTATTAAGTATTAAGTATTAAGTATTAAGTATTAAGTATTAAGTATTAAGTATTAAGTATTAAGTATTAAGTATTAAGTATTAAGTATTAAGTATTAAGTATTAAGTATTAAGTATTAAGTATTAAGTATTAAGTATTAAGTATTAAGTATTAAGTATTAAGTATTAAGTATTAAGTATTAAGTATTAAGTATTAAGTATTAAGTATTAAGTATTAAGTATTAAGTATTAAGTATTAAGTATTAAGTATTAAGTATTAAGTATTAAGTATTAAGTATTAAGTATTAAGTATTAAGTATTAAGTATTAAGTATTAAGTATTAAGTATTAAGTATTAAGTATTAAGTATTAAGTATTAAGTATTAAGTATTAAGTATTAAGTATTAAGTATTAAGTATTAAGTATTAAGTATTAAGTATTAAGTATTAAGTATTAAGTATTAAGTATTAAGTATTAAGTATTAAGTATTAAGTATTAAGTATTAAGTATTAAGTATTAAGTATTAAGTATTAAGTATTAAGTATTAAGTATTAAGTATTAAGTATTAAGTATTAAGTATTAAGTATTAAGTATTAAGTATTAAGTATTAAGTATTAAGTATTAAGTATTAAGTATTAAGTATTAAGTATTAAGTATTAAGTATTAAGTATTAAGTATTAAGTATTAAGTATTAAGTATTAAGTATTAAGTATTAAGTATTAAGTATTAAGTATTAAGTATTAAGTATTAAGTATTAAGTATTAAGTATTAAGTATTAAGTATTAAGTATTAAGTATTAAGTATTAAGTATTAAGTATTAAGTATTAAGTATTAAGTATTAAGTATTAAGTATTAAGTATTAAGTATTAAGTATTAAGTATTAAGTATTAAGTATTAAGTATTAAGTATTAAGTATTAAGTATTAAGTATTAAGTATTAAGTATTAAGTATTAAGTATTAAGTATTAAGTATTAAGTATTAAGTATTAAGTATTAAGTATTAAGTATTAAGTATTAAGTATTAAGTATTAAGTATTAAGTATTAAGTATTAAGTATTAAGTATTAAGTATTAAGTATTAAGTATTAAGTATTAAGTATTAAGTATTAAGTATTAAGTATTAAGTATTAAGTATTAAGTATTAAGTATTAAGTATTAAGTATTAAGTATTAAGTATTAAGTATTAAGTATTAAGTATTAAGTATTAAGTATTAAGTATTAAGTATTAAGTATTAAGTATTAAGTATTAAGTATTAAGTATTAAGTATTAAGTATTAAGTA
This sequence comes from Tetanocera ferruginea, assembly GCA_958299015.1. Lineage (NCBI taxonomy): Eukaryota > Metazoa > Arthropoda > Insecta > Diptera > Sciomyzidae > Tetanocera > Tetanocera ferruginea. Next base: position 155,766,791 of record OY282642.1, on the reverse strand, counting down.
TTAAGTATTAAGTATTAAGTATTAAGTATTAAGTATTAAGTATTAAGTATTAAGTATTAAGTATTAAGTATTAAGTATTAAGTATTAAGTATTAAGTATTAAGTATTAAGTATTAAGTATTAAGTATTAAGTATTAAGTATTAAGTATTAAGTATTAAGTATTAAGTATTAAGTATTAAGTATTAAGTATTAAGTATTAAGTATTAAGTATTAAGTATTAAGTATTAAGTATTAAGTATTAAGTATTAAGTATTAAGTATTAAGTATTAAGTATTAAGTATTAAGTATTAAGTATTAAGTATTAAGTATTAAGTATTAAGTATTAAGTATTAAGTATTAAGTATTAAGTATTAAGTATTAAGTATTAAGTATTAAGTATTAAGTATTAAGTATTAAGTATTAAGTATTAAGTATTAAGTATTAAGTATTAAGTATTAAGTATTAAGTATTAAGTATTAAGTATTAAGTATTAAGTATTAAGTATTAAGTATTAAGTATTAAGTATTAAGTATTAAGTATTAAGTATTAAGTATTAAGTATTAAGTATTAAGTATTAAGTATTAAGTATTAAGTATTAAGTATTAAGTATTAAGTATTAAGTATTAAGTATTAAGTATTAAGTATTAAGTATTAAGTATTAAGTATTAAGTATTAAGTATTAAGTATTAAGTATTAAGTATTAAGTATTAAGTATTAAGTATTAAGTATTAAGTATTAAGTATTAAGTATTAAGTATTAAGTATTAAGTATTAAGTATTAAGTATTAAGTATTAAGTATTAAGTATTAAGTATTAAGTATTAAGTATTAAGTATTAAGTATTAAGTATTAAGTATTAAGTATTAAGTATTAAGTATTAAGTATTAAGTATTAAGTATTAAGTATTAAGTATTAAGTATTAAGTATTAAGTATTAAGTATTAAGTATTAAGTATTAAGTATTAAGTATTAAGTATTAAGTATTAAGTATTAAGTATTAAGTATTAAGTATTAAGTATTAAGTATTAAGTATTAAGTATTAAGTATTAAGTATTAAGTATTAAGTATTAAGTATTAAGTATTAAGTATTAAGTATTAAGTATTAAGTATTAAGTATTAAGTATTAAGTATTAAGTATTAAGTATTAAGTATTAAGTATTAAGTATTAAGTATTAAGTATTAAGTATTAAGTATTAAGTATTAAGTATTAAGTATTAAGTATTAAGTATTAAGTATTAAGTATTAAGTATTAAGTATTAAGTATTAAGTATTAAGTATTAAGTATTAAGTATTAAGTATTAAGTATTAAGTATTAAGTATTAAGTATTAAGTATTAAGTATTAAGTATTAAGTATTAAGTATTAAGTATTAAGTATTAAGTATTAAGTATTAAGTATTAAGTATTAAGTATTAAGTATTAAGTATTAAGTATTAAGTATTAAGTATTAAGTATTAAGTATTAAGTATTAAGTATTAAGTATTAAGTATTAAGTATTAAGTATTAAGTATTAAGTATTAAGTATTAAGTATTAAGTATTAAGTATTAAGTATTAAGTATTAAGTATTAAGTATTAAGTATTAAGTATTAAGTATTAAGTATTAAGTATTAAGTATTAAGTATTAAGTATTAAGTATTAAGTATTAAGTATTAAGTATTAAGTATTAAGTATTAAGTATTAAGTATTAAGTATTAAGTATTAAGTATTAAGTATTAAGTATTAAGTATTAAGTATTAAGTATTAAGTATTAAGTATTAAGTATTAAGTATTAAGTATTAAGTATTAAGTATTAAGTATTAAGTATTAAGTATTAAGTATTAAGTATTAAGTATTAAGTATTAAGTATTAAGTATTAAGTATTAAGTATTAAGTATTAAGTATTAAGTATTAAGTATTAAGTATTAAGTATTAAGTATTAAGTATTAAGTATTAAGTATTAAGTATTAAGTATTAAGTATTAAGTATTAAGTATTAAGTATTAAGTATTAAGTATTAAGTATTAAGTATTAAGTATTAAGTATTAAGTATTAAGTATTAAGTATTAAGTATTAAGTATTAAGTATTAAGTATTAAGTATTAAGTATTAAGTATTAAGTATTAAGTATTAAGTATTAAGTATTAAGTATTAAGTATTAAGTATTAAGTATTAAGTATTAAGTATTAAGTATTAAGTATTAAGTATTAAGTATTAAGTATTAAGTATTAAGTATTAAGTATTAAGTATTAAGTATTAAGTATTAAGTATTAAGTATTAAGTATTAAGTATTAAGTATTAAGTATTAAGTATTAAGTATTAAGTATTAAGTATTAAGTATTAAGTATTAAGTATTAAGTATTAAGTATTAAGTATTAAGTATTAAGTATTAAGTATTAAGTATTAAGTATTAAGTATTAAGTATTAAGTATTAAGTATTAAGTATTAAGTATTAAGTATTAAGTATTAAGTATTAAGTATTAAGTATTAAGTATTAAGTATTAAGTATTAAGTATTAAGTATTAAGTATTAAGTATTAAGTATTAAGTATTAAGTATTAAGTATTAAGTATTAAGTATTAAGTATTAAGTATTAAGTATTAAGTATTAAGTATTAAGTATTAAGTATTAAGTATTAAGTATTAAGTATTAAGTATTAAGTATTAAGTATTAAGTATTAAGTATTAAGTATTAAGTATTAAGTATTAAGTATTAAGTATTAAGTATTAAGTATTAAGTATTAAGTATTAAGTATTAAGTATTAAGTATTAAGTATTAAGTATTAAGTATTAAGTATTAAGTATTAAGTATTAAGTATTAAGTATTAAGTATTAAGTATTAAGTATTAAGTATTAAGTATTAAGTATTAAGTATTAAGTATTAAGTATTAAGTATTAAGTATTAAGTATTAAGTATTAAGTATTAAGTATTAAGTATTAAGTATTAAGTATTAAGTATTAAGTATTAAGTATTAAGTATTAAGTATTAAGTATTAAGTATTAAGTATTAAGTATTAAGTATTAAGTATTAAGTATTAAGTATTAAGTATTAAGTATTAAGTATTAAGTATTAAGTATTAAGTATTAAGTATTAAGTATTAAGTATTAAGTATTAAGTATTAAGTATTAAGTATTAAGTATTAAGTATTAAGTATTAAGTATTAAGTATTAAGTATTAAGTATTAAGTATTAAGTATTAAGTATTAAGTATTAAGTATTAAGTATTAAGTATTAAGTATTAAGTATTAAGTATTAAGTATTAAGTATTAAGTATTAAGTATTAAGTATTAAGTATTAAGTATTAAGTATTAAGTATTAAGTATTAAGTATTAAGTATTAAGTATTAAGTATTAAGTATTAAGTATTAAGTATTAAGTATTAAGTATTAAGTATTAAGTATTAAGTATTAAGTATTAAGTATTAAGTATTAAGTATTAAGTATTAAGTATTAAGTATTAAGTATTAAGTATTAAGTATTAAGTATTAAGTATTAAGTATTAAGTATTAAGTATTAAGTATTAAGTATTAAGTATTAAGTATTAAGTATTAAGTATTAAGTATTAAGTATTAAGTATTAAGTATTAAGTATTAAGTATTAAGTATTAAGTATTAAGTATTAAGTATTAAGTATTAAGTATTAAGTATTAAGTATTAAGTATTAAGTATTAAGTATTAAGTATTAAGTATTAAGTATTAAGTATTAAGTATTAAGTATTAAGTATTAAGTATTAAGTATTAAGTATTAAGTATTAAGTATTAAGTATTAAGTATTAAGTATTAAGTATTAAGTATTAAGTATTAAGTATTAAGTATTAAGTATTAAGTATTAAGTATTAAGTATTAAGTATTAAGTATTAAGTATTAAGTATTAAGTATTAAGTATTAAGTATTAAGTATTAAGTATTAAGTATTAAGTATTAAGTATTAAGTATTAAGTATTAAGTATTAAGTATTAAGTATTAAGTATTAAGTATTAAGTATTAAGTATTAAGTATTAAGTATTAAGTATTAAGTATTAAGTATTAAGTATTAAGTATTAAGTATTAAGTATTAAGTATTAAGTATTAAGTATTAAGTATTAAGTATTAAGTATTAAGTATTAAGTATTAAGTATTAAGTATTAAGTATTAAGTATTAAGTATTAAGTATTAAGTATTAAGTATTAAGTATTAAGTATTAAGTATTAAGTATTAAGTATTAAGTATTAAGTATTAAGTATTAAGTATTAAGTATTAAGTATTAAGTATTAAGTATTAAGTATTAAGTATTAAGTATTAAGTATTAAGTATTAAGTATTAAGTATTAAGTATTAAGTATTAAGTATTAAGTATTAAGTATTAAGTATTAAGTATTAAGTATTAAGTATTAAGTATTAAGTATTAAGTATTAAGTATTAAGTATTAAGTATTAAGTATTAAGTATTAAGTATTAAGTATTAAGTATTAAGTATTAAGTATTAAGTATTAAGTATTAAGTATTAAGTATTAAGTATTAAGTATTAAGTATTAAGTATTAAGTATTAAGTATTAAGTATTAAGTATTAAGTATTAAGTATTAAGTATTAAGTATTAAGTATTAAGTATTAAGTATTAAGTATTAAGTATTAAGTATTAAGTATTAAGTATTAAGTATTAAGTATTAAGTATTAAGTATTAAGTATTAAGTATTAAGTATTAAGTATTAAGTATTAAGTATTAAGTATTAAGTATTAAGTATTAAGTATTAAGTATTAAGTATTAAGTATTAAGTATTAAGTATTAAGTATTAAGTATTAAGTATTAAGTATTAAGTATTAAGTATTAAGTATTAAGTATTAAGTATTAAGTATTAAGTATTAAGTATTAAGTATTAAGTATTAAGTATTAAGTATTAAGTATTAAGTATTAAGTATTAAGTATTAAGTATTAAGTATTAAGTATTAAGTATTAAGTATTAAGTATTAAGTATTAAGTATTAAGTATTAAGTATTAAGTATTAAGTATTAAGTATTAAGTATTAAGTATTAAGTATTAAGTATTAAGTATTAAGTATTAAGTATTAAGTATTAAGTATTAAGTATTAAGTATTAAGTATTAAGTATTAAGTATTAAGTATTAAGTATTAAGTATTAAGTATTAAGTATTAAGTATTAAGTATTAAGTATTAAGTATTAAGTATTAAGTATTAAGTATTAAGTATTAAGTATTAAGTATTAAGTATTAAGTATTAAGTATTAAGTATTAAGTATTAAGTATTAAGTATTAAGTATTAAGTATTAAGTATTAAGTATTAAGTATTAAGTATTAAGTATTAAGTATTAAGTATTAAGTATTAAGTATTAAGTATTAAGTATTAAGTATTAAGTATTAAGTATTAAGTATTAAGTATTAAGTATTAAGTATTAAGTATTAAGTATTAAGTATTAAGTATTAAGTATTAAGTATTAAGTATTAAGTATTAAGTATTAAGTATTAAGTATTAAGTATTAAGTATTAAGTATTAAGTATTAAGTATTAAGTATTAAGTATTAAGTATTAAGTATTAAGTATTAAGTATTAAGTATTAAGTATTAAGTATTAAGTATTAAGTATTAAGTATTAAGTATTAAGTATTAAGTATTAAGTATTAAGTATTAAGTATTAAGTATTAAGTATTAAGTATTAAGTATTAAGTATTAAGTATTAAGTTTCAAGTATTTGGAACTTAGTTTAAGAAGGAAATAAAGTAAATAGCTGGAAAGCCTATTAAAAAGGTAAAACTTTAGAGCGGCAAAAAACCAAAATATTAAAGTGATGCCTGGACGATAGAAAGTTCTACTGGACCGATTTTTATGAAACAAATTTTAAAATATCATATTTGTGTTACAGAATGCCATAAGCGGGGTATATTTAAGAATATTTAACAATAAATATGTGTAATTAAGTTGTTAAGTTTTGTAGGAAATTACCACCGATGCTAAGCATTGCTTGGTCGTTTGCTTTTCACGCGTTTGTGTTACGAGAGTTTCAACTACATGTTGCTATAAGCACTTCTCTTTAAAGTTTATTGATCTCGCTCTCCACACTCATTCGAAGAGTAACCAAAAACAGCTGGCGCTCTTTGACGTGATGGAAATACAAGTTAAATAAAGCTTGCTGTGCTGTTGTTTCTGTAGAATGATGAGCTGCAAACCAATGTGTGCATATTTGTTTCGCCGCATGCAATTTCTTTACACATATTTTGATTGAAGAAAGATATTTTAATATTTCAAAATGTGGCATTCACAAGTGTCATAGCATATTTTGTATAGATTAAAGATAAATTAAAAGTTTGAAAAATGAAGTGTTCGTATTTCCCTTAAACTACAAATAAATGCCTCTACGTAAAACAAGTTTGACAAGTTTAACAGAAAATGCAAGAGCGATGCTCCGCGTTAGGAGAGCAAGAGCAGCGACTCAAAAAGAAAATTGTTGGTAAATTATGCATGCAATTATTTGCTTACTCGACTGCGATTGGAGTGAAGCAGTGGGTGGCGCACAGTGCTTTGTCCCCATATAGTGAATCGGCAAAATTAGAGAAGTTATTGTAGAAAAATGAAATTTAGTGTGCTGGTTCAAATTTGGTGCAAGGACATGACTACCTCCCATATATAATTTTTCTCAAAAACTAAATTGTAACTACATTAGTGATCAGAATGTACTGAAAACTTATAAAAACTTATAAAACTATATTTTTGGGCTCTCTGGGAATTTTCGCTTCATTCGATACAAGGACATGACCATCTCCCATATATCCTTTTTACCAAAAACTAAATTTTAGCTACATTTGTGATCAGAATGCAAATAATTTAATATTATCTTTAAAAAGGGTCATAAATATATTTGTTTCTAAATTTGCTCAACTAAATATTTTAGTTTTAAAGTTTAACTTTTTTACTTAGATTAAAAATAATATCAATATACAACTTACATTGTCTGGGTCGAAAAATTTCCAATTCAACCACTTAGAATACTTTTTATCGAAGAATTGTCTATTGGATCTACTCTCGCTCCAATATTTTTTTTATTTTATTGTCAAACAATTTAATTTTTCTTAACAACACTTTTTTTTCAAGACTTGAATCCCCAATTTTGCCTTTTATAAATTTATATACTTCTGGGCTTTTATTTCTTGAAGACACTGATAACCAAAAATCAACTAAAAAAATATTGATTATTGAGAATATCAAATTATCGAAAAATATTGCTTCACAATTAGTAAATAAATTTGACAGAATAGTTTTATTATGCATGTACATATATAGAGATGAACCAGTGAGATTATTTAACTCACGAGGGCTCACTATTAGATTATAATGATTACTGCAGCACGAGGTTATTTCAATATTGACTAGGTATTCATTTAATGTTTTAGTGGTAATTCCACAATTAATTCAAATATTATTGATACAAAAATGGTGAAAACTTCAAAACAATCGCAAACTATTAGAAAATAATCACGTTAAACTGAAATAAACACGCTCTCATCTCTTGCTCAAATATAAAAAATAACGGAAAATAGCAAAATGTAAATAACAAGAATTCACGGAGTAAATGAGTTGAAACATAGGAAAACCAATGAAACGAAAAGAAAAAAAGAAAACATGAATCAGCTGTTGATTACAAACAAATGTTGATTACTTTTTACTGGATGTCGTTCGTTTACTTTTTGTGATATTTTTTAATGAGAGAGTAAAATCATTCTTACTCTCCCAGTAAAAGTTACTTTATATTTTCAACTCGAAAAGTTCTTAAACAGACCTACAGTCAATAAAATTGCACAGCTTGCAAAAATTCAATTGAACATTGAACGTTGCTGGAGCCCTTTACTTGGAAAAAATTATATTATCATATTTTTGGTCTTTGTAAAACTCAAAAATATAGATGTTTTCAAAAAATACAAAATTTCAAATTTCCGGTTAAAAATCTTGATTTTTTTTTTTACTAGTGGTTAGATTTGTTAACAAAGTATATAAATTAAAAATAAAAAATCGCCTACTTTTTATTTATATAATTTTTTAATTTTTTCAAAGTTTGCAAAACTTTAGGGTTTCCGCCAAAAAAAATAAATATATTCTTTCAATTTTTGGTAAGTTTTTGTCACTATTTAATAAAAATTATACACTACATCAAAATTTGATTAATTTTAAATAGTAATAAAAACAAAAAAATTGTATAAACTTTTTTTTTTTAATTTTGGCAGTGCCATAAACTTAGGCACTTGAGGAAATATGTCTCAAAAAATTCACATCATTTTTACATTTCCGGGTGAAAAATCTAAAACTTGTTCACATATTCCATTTAAGCCCTTTCAAGTGTACTAATATCAAAAATAAAAAATTACCTATTCTTCCAAAAAAAAAATTTTCACTCTATCAAACTTTTGCATTTTGGGAATTCCAAACAAAAAATCGCAAAAGTTTTCGATGGTACAAACAACTTTTCTATAAAAAATATTTACAAACAATTATTTTTGGTTTTTTGTACCTATAGTTATAAACAAAACTGTTAAGTTTCAAAGCAATACAATAAAAAATGAAATTTAAAAAAAAAAATTGTAAAAATGAAATTTAAAAAAAAAAATTGTAACACAGTAAAAACAGTTTTTCCGTTCAACAGTTTTACCTCAAACGTTTTCTGACTTTAGCGCCCTCTACTGTTAACAAAAAGACGAGATGATAAATTCTATTAACAAATTTATTTAAGGTACTTTGTTAGCTTTACAAAAATGTATATTACTTAAATATTCTAAGCACTTTATTTTATTTTAATTTTGCCTATGGAACAAAGCACTGTGTGGCGTAGCTAGGCTTGCTGGCACCCGGGGCCAAAATGCTGAAAAAATACTTTACCTCATAAAAGCAATGCTTAAAAAGTACTACGAAATTAATATAATTTTTTTATATAATAGTTTACTGTTATGATTATTTTGTTAAAGTGCAAATGAGTTAACATATATATTTTAATTCATTGTATTATTTATAAAAGTCGGTAACAATATACAAAATTAATCTCATCGATATTAATATATATGATATCATTTGAAAATAATTAATTTGGTAACTTATATAAAACTGAAAAATTTTCCGCAATCAAGGAATTTTTCAAAAATGTTTTGTTTACGCAAAACTTTGACTTGCAATAGTAAGTAAATCCCCAAAGATATTTTTCGAATAATTTTGCATAATTGAGGAAAAAATACGACCGGGAAGTAAAACGTTAACAAATTTCCCTCAGTGACCCTGAATAACTATCAATTTAAATATTTTTTTCGAAATCAATCCACTTCTTCTAAATAAAAGTTAAGTGAAAATTAGAACAAAATATTAAAATTAATTTATAAACTTTTTTCCTAATTTTTATGAATTTCTTTATAGTACTCTTTATACATTTCAGCTTCGACTTTAAAAGACAAGACTGAGGTCTGAAATACTTGACTGCCTTATTCTGACCATAAATATCACAGTATCACAATATCACAGTGATAACAAATTGATATCAAAAATTTGTTTCATAGTCATTATCTACATAATTCCCAAAGCAAACTTGCCCTGGGAGAACAAGTTCAAGAGTCATGAAAATTAGAATAATTTTTAGAATAGTTTTTTCTTAAAAACTGTATTTTTGACAGTTTTTGTTGGTTGATTTGAACAGAATAATAATTATGTATTTTAGTAAATTAAAGGATAAGGAAACCATCTTAGAGTTTTAAATATACATCTTCAAAATAAATTAAAACAACATCAGAACGCCATTAAATTGTTAAAAAACGCCATTTATTTAATTTCAATAAAAAATTTAATGAATTTGTATTAACTTCATTTTTTTTTTATAAATTTGGAAGCAAGTAATAAATTGAGCTTTAAAATTGTTTTATGTTATAGGGTACCCAAAAACATATCAAACATAACATATATTTGTTTGTCGATGTATAGTCTCAGAACTTAGTAATCACAAAAATATTAAGTATATTTTTATTCCTGACATTTATGACATGAGCACGTTTTTCTAAAAAGTTGAGAACATCCAAGCAAAATCTTCGCTAGCATATAATCAAAAAAGTATTTCAGAAAATTTCATTCATAGCTTACCCTCTCGCTAACTGAACCCATTATTTTTATATAGCCATGTCATTAGAGGAAATCGAAAGCGCTGTCACTTGAAAAGATTAAGCGCTTAAAACTGTTGGTTTATAACTGATTTCACGAAATTAATACTTGAATAACAATTATGTATTGCATTTTAGAATCGATTAAAAAACAAGACCAAAGAAAAAATTTGGATATTGGATGAAATGTCTACTATACTAGCATGTTTGAGCACTTCTTAAGATGAAAATTTGAAGTACAAAAGTTTTTTTAAAAAACTTTATGGAATATTAAGTGAGGAATATATACATAGGAATATATTTAATTCATCACTTTAATGATGAATAAAAAACAAATAAAAAATAAAACCATTAAAAAATTATCTTCAACTTGCCCGAAGTCAAAATACTCAGGTTGAAGCTTATTCGGATTTATTTAGGTTATATTTTTTCCAATTTTTCATATTTCAAACTCAGAGTAAGTACGTTTTATTTATCAATGAATCTTTCAATTCAACACATTAATTTTTGTATAAATTATGAAGGTTTTGATATTTTGGTGACGTCACTTTCTATGGAAGTATTCACAAAATTTTGTTGAATTTCAACTGCAGGGTATAGGTTTCAAATTTAAGCATTACAGTGGTGCTCCAATTTAGCGAACACTGATTTAACGAACTTTCAATATAGCGAACTCTTATTTTATGTTCATTCTGGACTCTATATTGCGAACATTTGAAATTGTAGGTATTCTATTTAATAAACATTTGCTTCTCTGACCGTGCTTCGTTTGTTTTTGAATTTGTATTAACATTAATATGTATTTACTTATCTAATTCTCAAATTGTCACCTCGGGTTAATATACATAATGTAGGGTTTCCTTTTTAAAAAACATTATAGGAATGTATTGACATAATCTTGGATTTTTCATTTGTAGTGTGAACAGATTTTAACCAGCAGCTTTCTAAACATTTAATAATAATAATTAATAAAACCTAAAACAAGTTAAAAAATTCAACTTTATTGGAGTGCATAATTAAGACAAAAAATGTAAGGATATTTGTTTCAAGTTGACAAATTTATTTGCTTTGTTATATAATCAAAAACTCAAAAATAGTATTACCGATTTAATGAACTTTTCGATTTACCGAACGACCCTGGACATTATACCTTTCGTTAAACTGTTGCACCACTGTATAATAAATCTCAAATCATGAAAATTATTTCATTATGGACTTTAAAGAGATTTGCAATAAAAAGAAGGCTGTAATCGTGTGAACAATGAACAGACAGACAGACGGATATGGCTTAATCGACTCATGGTCGTGAAAAAAATTTCGTGACAAAATTATTGTGCCCGCTACGCTTTGCGGGTGGAGTATAATACATTTTTAATAAAAAATTTAAAAAAAAATTATGGCAAACGAGTCGGTACAGCAGAAAATCAGATTTTTCTTATTCCTGGTAATGCCAATGAATCAAAAAACGTTATTTATACTGAAGTATTAAATAACTAAAATGAAAATATTTTTACTTTATTATCATTATACTATTTAATATAATTTGCTTCCAAATACAAATAATATGCAAATATTTTAGAGTTTTTTATTATTGAAATTTTTCATATATACAAAGGTATTATTGATAAAGAGAAAATGTCCGTGGCGAAGCCTCGGTTGACTGTGGCTTGCTAGTTTATATATATATTTGTTGGTACTGTTAGCAAAAAAAACTGAAAATATCCATAATTTTAATTCAGATTTAATTTAGATGAATATTTTAAATAACTGTCGCCATAGATTAATCCTTACCTAACCGCATAATAATAAAATCAATTTTATTGTGATCATCAGTTAGTATTTAATTCAAAAGTTATACAACCACATCTTATTTATGTTTATATCACTCAATCGCATATTATTTATTTAATTTCTTACAAACCACTAAAATTATCGCCTTTTGCCAACCACCTTCATCAACAACAAAAACAACTAAGAGTAACGCCAAAGTCTGCCACCTCATTATGGTACCTTTTGTTATGGCTTCTTGTTGCTATAATAAACCAAAATAAATGCTTTTGGCCGTAATAAAAATTTGGCAAGCACTTAACAAGAACATAAAAAAATAGGCCAGCCAATGGCTTTGATGTCTGCATTAAAGTGTAAAAAATGAGGCACATAAAAGTGGTTATTTTTACGCGTTTTTACACTTCTTGTAAAATGTTTAGGTAAGTTAAAGAAAAAACATAGCACCTTTTAGAATGAAAGCAAGGCATGACCTGAATTAAGGCAGCGTGTGTGTTGAGATAAGAGATAACATTTAAGCGTTAAATTTGTTAATCTTGAAGCGATGAAAATCAAATTAAATTTTCGGATATATATAAAAATGACTCATAAATCTTTGAGCATGTCTTTAAGATTTTAAAGAAAATTTAACTATGAATTGTGATTTACAAACAAGAACATTGTCTGTTTTAATCTTTAAAAAGTAAAACTTGATCTTTAACATGTCTATTAAAGCAATTCAAATAACTCATACGCCATGTAGCACAAACCAGTCGGTCTTTCATATCCTGAAGCAAACGGGTTGCATGTCAGTCAAAGCAATTGTGTTACACACACCCCAAAAGGTGACGCCTTCTCAATCATTCAATTCATGCAGCCATTAAAGCAACTTCAAATTGTGCACATCTTCATCTCATTCTTCATCGTCATCATTATCATCATCAAGCTCAGATTCGTCACCGTCATCGTTGGCCCACTTAAGGTTCAATCCTTGGTCATCTTGGTGCCAAAGTATGTAACGCCTACGCATCCTATCCATCACCGAAATCAATCAGTTGACTCAAAGACATCATCCACTCGCATTACGCTACAGGAAATCCTTGCCATCCCGCATTCTAGCGCCATCTCATCCTCGAACTTAGTTTTGCTGGTAGCTATCTGCTGCTTGGTGTGAAAAATGAGCTCCATAACATTAAATGAGGGCGCTTCATTCAAGTAAGTTGGCGGTGTTTGCTTTATTTTGTTGTCTTTTTATTTTTGTTTTTATATCTTGTTTTGGTTTTGTGCGGCTGCATTTATTTGATTGAGCGCTGTGCTAGCTGGATAGCCTCCAAAAATTTTTTGTTTGATTGAAGTCAGGTCGCAAGTGTGTGTATGCGCGTGTGTATGTGTTTGTGTGTGCCTAACGCCTTCATCAATGAAATGTATGAGATACCAGCTAGAAGTTTGCTTCCAAGGCCTAGTAAATCCACAGTTACACACACGCTCACTTACAACAGAAAGCAACAGCGTCAGAAGAAATCATTCGCAAAGAAATCAAATGCTGCTGGTTTACTGCCGAATGTTAACTTTATTTTTATTTACTAGCGGCTGTCATGTGGCTGCTGGTATGGATGAGTGTGTGTTGTGTGAGTGTGTGTGTGTGGATTGTAGTCTGGAAATTATAGATAATCACTTTGGAAAATTGGTCATAAGGATTTGTAGTTGTAAATCCATGTGATTGACGAGTCGCATTTATTATTTAAGACAAACCTCGTGGTTTTCGCAGATCAAAAAATTACAGTTGGCAAATTTTTTTCTGAACAAACACTATGAAATGTACTAGTGTATAAATGGCAAGACACTGAGCAAAGATAAATAGTTTCTACCTTTGATTTGAACTGCTGAAAAAGGCAGAAACATGTAAGCCGACTATATATTTTAGGCTAACAAGATGAAAAATATTTTTTAGACAATATTATTAATATTAAATTTAAACTCAAATCAAAGTAAGCAAATACATATTTGTATCTAAAGTTAATTTTTAAAGTAGACTAAGGCTAAAAGAATTAATAAATGAATAATGTAGGATTATTCTCTCTTTGACGAAATATGCTGATTCGGCCATATATTTCGTTTACGAAAAATTCCTATTAAAATTATCAAATTCGTGCACGAATGCTATCAGAAAAATTTAACAATTTTTCGATACATGAAATTTTAATTTTTCAGATATTCTAAAGAAGCAAGTTTCTTATCATCGTGGACTACAGTGTAATTATATAAAAAAATATTCAAAAACTTTGTGCTCGTGTGTATTTGAGTTTTGGAGCTTAATAGTTATGTACTTAAAGACATGTCAAATAAATAATTTATAAATATAATATTTTTATTTAATTAAAAATGTATTTATTTCAATTTTCTACATAAATTCAAAATTTTTGATTTTCTTTATTAACAAAGAATTCGTTGAGTTTAATATGGACAAACATCTTTGCCTGAAGTGCGCAGAAGACTTAAAATAAAAAAATATATTGAATGCTTAAAAAACTTTAAACCAGCTCTGATTCCAGATATTTTAAACATTCGTCTAAGTTTATTTATGTTAAATTTGTGAAGAAATTGTTGATGCTAATAAATTTGAAAACTTAAATGTTAGTATTAAGTTGATAAAATTTATAAAAAAAACTACGTCATTCCTTCTATTCTTACCCTACGTTAGTGTTGCCAGATTTTTTTACCAGAGTGTGGCAGGAATCAAATATAAAATAGAGGATTTTGATAAATGTTACGGACAAATGAATATATTGATAAATTGAAATTTTAACCCTTATTAAGCACACTGGAATTTTGTGAACCACCTTTGTTTATGTTATATATAAAAGATACGTTCTGAGGTTTTTATTTTAACTTTCTTAATTAAATTTTAGGCTCAAGTAACGTTAAAGTGTAAATAAATACAAAAAAAAAAAAATAAAAAAAAAATTTTGTAAATATATATTATAGTTTTATTTTAATGACTATTTTTGTCACGGGGTGCCTTTTAAGGGGTTACAAAAATTCATCAGTGTTCTGTTATTTTTTTTTTTTTTTTTAATTTTTTCTTTTATTACTACTTTAGTCGATTGAGCAAGCGTGACTCGTGGTTTCACTCGTTGGTATATTGTAACACATGTAATTGCTTATAAAGGGTGTTTTTTTTTTGAGGATGAATTTTTAAAATTGACGTTATTTAAAAGATAATCTTTTGTCATTATAATTTGAATATGACTTGTGGCATTGACCGCTGCGGCTGGCTCGGACGCAACCTAATCTGGAGGTTAAATCACTTTTTCCAATATTTGTGGCCATATATCGGCAATAATGCTGCGAATGTTGTCCTCCAAGTGGTCGATTCCGGCTTATCGACGTAGACAAGTGACTTCACATATCCCCAAAGAAAATAGTCTAACGGCGTTAAATCGCACGATTTATTTATTGGAACGTGAAATTATGCGGTTACGAAGCGTTTCCTTCAGTAAATCAATTGTGGCACGAGTTGTGTGACATGTTGCGCCTTCTTGTTGAAACCACAACTCCTACTCATCATGATTGTTCAATTGAGAAACGAAAAAGTCAGTAATCATGGGTCTAAAACTATCACCATTGACTGTAACGTACTGGCCAGCATCGTTTTTAAAGAAGTACGGATCAATGATTACACCAGAACATAAAGCTCACCAAATAGTCAGTTTTTCTGGATGTAACGGTGTCTCTACATACATTTGAGGATTATCTTCACTCCAAATACGACACTTTTGTTAATTAACGTAGCCATTCCAATCAAAAGTGAGCTTCATCGCTAAACAAAATTCTTTTATGAAAATCGGAATCAACGGCAGCCTTATTTTGGGCCCATTCACCAAATCTACGCCTTGCTTGGTGATCTAATGGCTTCAATTCTTGCACGAGTTAGATTTTGTAAGCACGCAAAACAATATCTCTCCGCAAAATCTTCCATAAAGCGGATTGACACATATCAAGCAGGAATGCCTTCCTTATTATGTTGACCGTAAAATGGACGTAGTGCGCGATACACAATTTGAAAGCGTTGTTCAAACGTTGTTAGTCAATTCATGTTGAAATGCCAAACCCAAAAAAAAACACAAATCACTTGACAACTGACAAAATGGCCGCCAGTTCACACAGTATTGCCAACTTTAAATTCTATGTGTCTAAAAACAACATCCTGTACAAATATTGTTACAAAATTATTAAAACTTTAATATAAACTAGTATCGCCTGGGGTCGAAATTCGACCAATTTATTGATTGCCTATTTATATATACTAGTATCGACTGGGGTCGAAATTCGACCAATTTATTGATTGCCTATTTATATATATATGCGAGATGATCAAAATAAGTTCGAGGCTATAACTTTTCATTGATTGAAGATATTAAGCTATTTTCTTCAGAAAAATTATTTATTTATATAATTATTTCTTTCAAAAACAGAAAAACAACATTTTAAAAAAATTTAATTTTGTCAAAAAAATCATAGGGAGTAGCCTTGATTTTTTGATGGCACGGACAGTTTATTAATTTAGTGTCAAGACAAAATAAATTCACCGTAAATTCGGTATAGACTTTGAAAGAAAATCAAAAATGCAATTTTGAGTTTTTGGTTTTTTTACAACAAAAATCATTTTTACCCCATATTTTAAGAATAAATCAAATTTATGGTCTCTTTTTAAAATGAATAATTTAAATATAAACAAACAAAAAACGGTATTATTTTCAAAAGTTTTTTTAAGATAACTGATAAGACTTAAATACAAAAAAGAAATAAATAAAATCTGTTCACAGATGGCGGAGATATTGGCTTCCCAATTTAGAACATTCAATTTGAGACAATTTTTTTCTCTCTCTTGGCATTTGGTTGAAACACACGCTAAATAACTAACGACAATATAAGGAAAATTCATTAAAAATACTTTTGGTTAGAATTTTGCTGTAATTTTTCACACATTTAAAAGAAAATTTAACAGACTTTAAGAAAAAATTAGAAAAATTTAAAAACCGTTAAAATCCGACCAAGATATTCACATGGAAATTCAAATTTTTGATTTTAAAACACATTTTTTTACAAATTTAACAATTGATGAATGCATTAAACTAAAATTTTTTTAAGAAATTGTTACTTTTAAAAAAAATTCAAATTCAAGCAACTTAATAACTCTCCTCCAACCAAATTTCATATCAATCAAAGAGCGGGTTTTTTTTTTCCAAAAATTTAATTTCTCTCTTAGAAGGTTGGGAACCCCCTCTATCAGATATATCATTTATATATACATTCTGCACATCTGGACAACAAAACCTTTCAAATGATATAAGTTTCAATTATTTTGAGTTTTAATTAATTTTCAATTAATTTTGAGTTTTACGCTTCAAAAAAGCGTACGACAAACTTTAATGTTCACGTATTAATATATAAGATATGGATTACGATTCAGATTAACATTAAGATTAAGATTAAGATTCAGATTAAGATTAAGATTAAGATTAAGATTAAGATTAAGATTAAGATTAAGATTAAGATTAAGATTAAGATTAAGATTAAGATTAAGATTAAGATTAAGATTAAGATTAAGATTAAGATTAAGATTAAGATTAAGATTAAGATTAAGATTAAGATTAAGATTAAGATTAAGATTAAGATTAAGATTAAGATTAAGATTAAGATTAAGATTAAGATTAAGATTAAGATTAAGATTAAGATTAAGATTAAGATTAAGATTAAGATTAAGATTAAGATTAAGATTAAGATTAAGATTAAGATTAAGATTAAGATTAAGATTAAGATTAAGATTAAGATTAAGATTAAGATTAAGATTAAGATTAAGATTAAGATTAAGATTAAGATTAAGATTAAGATTAAGATTAAGATTAAGATTAAGATTAAGATTAAGATTAAGATTAAGATTAAGATTAAGATTAAGATTAAGATTAAGATTAAGATTAAGATTAAGATTAAGATTAAGATTAAGATTAAGATTAAGATTAAGATTAAGATAAAGATTAAGATTAAGATTAAGATTAAGATTAAGATTAAGATAAAGATTAAGATTAAGATTAAGATTAAGATTAAGATTAAGATAAAGATAAAGATTAAGATTAAGATTAAGATTAAGATTAAGATTAAGATTAAGATTAAGATTAAGATTAAGATTAAGATTAAGATTAAGATTAAGATAAAGATTAAGATTAAGATTAAGATTAAGATTAAGATTAAGATTAAGATTAAGATTAAGATTAAGATAAAGATTAAGATTAAGATTAAGATTAAGATTAAGATTAAGATTAAGATTAAGATTAAGATTAAGATTAAGATTAAGATTAAGATAAAGATTAAGATTAAGATTAAGATTAAGATTAAGATTAAGATTAAGATTAAGATTAAGATTAAGATTAAGATTAAGATTAAGATTAAGATTAAGATTAAGATTAAGATTAAGATTAAGATTAAGATTAAGATTAAGATTAAGATTAAGATTAAGATTAAGATTAAGATTAAGATTAAGATTAAGATTAAGATTAAGATTAAGATTAAGATTAAGATTAAGATTAAGATTAAGATTAAGATTAAGATTAAGATTAAGATTAAGATTAAGATTAAGATTAAGATTAAGATTAAGATTAAGATTAAGATTAAGATTAAGATTAAGATTAAGATTAAGATTAAGATTAAGATTAAGATTAAGATTAAGATTAAGATTAAGATTAAGATTAAGATTAAGATTAAGATTAAGATTAAGATTAAGATTAAGATTAAGATTAAGATTAAGATTAAGATTAAGATTAAGATTAAGATTAAGATTAAGATTAAGATTAAGATTAAGATTAAGATTAAGATTAAGATTAAGATTAAGATTAAGATTAAGATTAAGATTAAGATTAAGATTAAGATTAAGATTAAGATTAAGATTAAGATTAAGATTAAGATTAAGATTAAGATTAAGATTAAGATTAAGATTAAGATTAAGATTAAGATTAAGATTAAGATTAAGATTAAGATTAAGATTAAGATTAAGATTAAGATTAAGATTAAGATTAAGATTAAGATTAAGATTAAGATTAAGATTAAGATTAAGATTAAGATTAAGATTGAGATTAAGATTAAGATTGAGATTAAGATTAAGATTAAGATTAAGATTAAGATTAAGATTAAGATTAAGATTAAGATTAAGATTAAGATTAAGATTAAGATTAAGATTAAGATTAAGATTAAGATTAAGATTAAGATTAAGATTAAGATTAAGATTAAGATTAAGATTAAGATTAAGATTAAGATTAAGATTAAGATTAAGATTAAGATTAAGATTAAGATTAAGATTAAGATTAAGATGAAGATGAAGATTAAGATTAAGATTAAGATTAAGATTAAGATTAAGATTAAGATTAAGATTAAGATTAAGATTAAGATTAAGATTAAGATTAAGATTAAGATTAAGATTTAGATTAAGATTAAGATTAAGATTAAGATTAAGATTAAGATTAAGATTAAGATTAAGATTAAGATTATGATTAAGATTAAGATTAAGATTAAGATTAAGATAAAGATTAAGATTAAGATTAAGATTAAGATTAAGATTAAGATTAAGATTAAGATTGAGATTAAGATTAAGATTAAGATTAAGATTAAGATTAAGATTAAGATTAAGATTGAGATTAAGATTAAGATTAAGATTAAGATTAAGATTAAGATTAAGATTAAGATTAAGATTAAGATTAAGATTAAGACTAAGATTAAGATTAAGATTAAGATTAAGATTAAGATTAAGATTAAGATTTAGGTTAAGATTTTGACTTTGGACAAGTCCAATGTAATATTTTACCGGCTTTTATATTATTAGCTTACATTTTTTTCTTTAACATACATTTTTGAAACTAAACTTGTATTAGATATAAAAAAATGAAATTTTTTAAATATCGTTTGTTTCATTAAAATTGAACATTAATGTAAGTTGGATAAGTGCACACGCATAAAATCTGAAAAAAACAACCTCACATTGAGCTATACAAATAAAATTGTCTGATACTTTTGCTTGATCCTTGTCATGTATCCTAATACTTCTTTGCTGCGAATTTAAGGGACTTAATAGTTTATCTGGTGCTGTCGTCATGCTGGTGGTTGTTGTTTTTGTTTTTCTTATTATTTAGTTTTCTTTGCTGTTTTCTTTGCTCTATTAAGGTTGTAAACTAAATATTTGCTGGTATTTGTGGAGATAAATTTGCACGCTTTAAACTAAGACATGTTAAGCTTATGTCAGCTAATAGTTTGTGGAATTCTTACCCGAAGCCACAATGTCTGCCAGAGTTCAGTAAACCACATGCTTACACACAAGGTCACAAATATTGAGCGAATATATAAGATTTCAAATAATTGCTGCTGATGATAAAAAGTCTCGGGGGTGAATTTCAAGACAAGCTGTTTGCTGTTTGCAGGTGATGCATTAAAACTTTTAAGCCAACAGTTAAATATAAATTTCATTACTGGCTTCTGGGCTCAAAATTATACATATTTCATTATTAACGAGCTGAAATTAAGATATTTGAGTTAAATTGTTGATTGATATTTTCCGAAAGTGGTAGTGAAATAAAATTTTAATCTTGAACTATGCCAGAAAAATAATGAACTGCAGATTATAAATGTCATAAGTGTGTGTTTTAGAAAGCTCTGCTCAAAATGATTTGAATATATAATTGTGTAATATACAAGCAAGAATAGTAATAATAATAATTATAAGAATACTATGAGTTTTCTGAAGTTTTAATAATGAAACTTTTCACAAGACATTTCGAATAAAATTCAAATAAAATTAAAGTAAACCTTGTCCTTTACTAATTCTGCGGAGAGAGTTCTAATAATTGCTTATGAAAACATATCTAATAACATAAAAAAATAAATTAAAGTATCTTCAAATTTTAAAATGTTCCCATAGAAATTGAGTTTTCAAGAGTAAAAGGGCAGATCTTAGCATTGTTCGAATGCCACCGAATTGTAACTTTGTTGCTTTTATACCAAATGGAAGCTTTTTTGGTATTTATTAAGTTGTAATAAAATTAAAACTTTGTTTTGGTCTTAAAAGCAGCTTCTCAAATAGACTTTAATTAATTCAAACAGTGATCATCAATACTTTTTTAATGCCTTCAATTAATTAACTCACTCCCAACTAGACTAAATTCCAGCTCCTCACTTTCATTACACTCAGAAGTGTACATGAGAAATTTTTATTAAAATCTAATGTTTCTTTTAGTTTTATTTTAATTAAGCTTAATAGCTGCTGCTGCTGCTTCACATTATTATCAAACGGAGAAAAAAAACAAACAGATTTGCTGACTTGGCCAAAACGTTTCACGCTTAATGAGTTCTTTTCCCAATGCTTTCAACATAGCTTCATCCATATTCAACTTCAACCAATAGTAGGTGGCAACGCTGACAAATCTGCAATCGAAGGATTTAGCAAAACTGTTGATAATTGCTTTTGTAATGAAGAAGCAAAATCAGTAGCAGCAGTAGAAGAAGAAAAGAAAGCAAGAAATAAAAACCAAAATAACGAAAAAGTCAATTAAGTGTTATCGTCAACAACTACGCTTTACTTCGATGAAATACCAATAGAAAAAATACTGAGAAAAAAAAAAAACAAAATTCACATGCTTCACATGCTTCAAATGCATATGCAATTTATTTTCCTCATTGATAATAGTTCAATTTTTATTTTGCTTAGCTTTCGTTTTGAATAGATTTTTGTTTTATACACTCTGCTTGTGCTGCCCAACAACAACAACAACAACAACAACAATAATTTGAGCAGAAATCCTAGTTAACAATCTGAATGCAGTTAGTGTCAACTTGACTTGGCTTACAATTTATTTACAATCAATAGCAATTAATAACAGCAACAAATTAACTACGGTTGACTGATAAACACACAAACGTAACGTAACTGAAACGATCATAATAACAACAGCAACAACATTACTACGGAAGTGAATTTTTGCGTTTAGCTGTGGTTTTTCTATTAATGAATTCTATTTGATTACTTATTCGATTGTTGTGGGGAGTGGGAGTGGGGGGGAAGGGGGATAAATAATACAAATGGTCTTCATAGAGTTCTGCTGCGGTAGCAAGATGACTGAAAATAAGTGCTAGTCTTGCTATAATGATTGTTTTACGTCTTTATGTGTTGGTGTTGATGTTATTAATAACAGTGGCGCAATTTATGTGGTAGTTGGGGGTGTGGCTTTTAGCTAAAACACAATAAAGCGTAGTCAGCAAGTAACTTTAAGGGTTGTACACAAGAATTTTGATACTGTTGTTGCTCTTAACGATACCAAATATAACTGAATTTGAGTAACTACAAAACCAAAAAGCAAAAAAAAAAGTTTCTCAACATTTATATTTTCAAGTTGGCAACTAATTCTACTTACTGCAATTTTGAATTTGTTGAACTGTATTTTTTTTTCAATATTTTAGATCTCCGTTACAAAAAATTTCCGTAGCAGTAAAGTAAATTAAACGATCAGCAATGAACTTAAGTTGAAGAGAATGATTTGCTGTACTATCATGGCGCAAAATCTTTACAAACTCCTCTAGCGAAGCACATTAGAACAAGTGACACTTGAGTCATGTGGGAAAGAATAAAGCTTTGTACAGCATCAATATTTAAAAAAAAAACAGAATAAAATGGTAAAAATTGTAGTCGATGATATTATAGTGCATAACTTTAAGCGAAATATGACTCCTTTTTTTCTTCTTCTAGAATTATCACTAGGTTTTTATTGACAAGGGTAACCACCCTAAGCCAGTAAGGTCAGGGTATATTAACTTTGTGCAAAAACTTGTAATGCCTTGAAATATTGGCATAATCCGCCCACAAACACGCCCCCTATATTGCTCTGCCATATAGCCCTCAAAATTAAACACTTTAAAAATGTGAATATATAACATACATATATAAAACTTGATATATATCAACACTAATATGTGTACGTGTTTGTGTACTTGTAAAATGCCTGTCATCCTCATACGAACCTGTCCATCTCCCATACAACTCAAGTTATTTTATTTTATTGAATACTCTTCCCATGAGAAGAGAATATGTCTTTTATTTTCTTTGGATGGTGTGAGTAAATTGAAAACTTTAAAAGGGTTGACTGGCTTTTTTTGAGTTATGACGTTATTCGATTAAATGAGCGATATGTCTTAAGGCGAAAGTAAGTAAAAAAATGTTCTGCTCTGGTAGCTCTGGTAGAATAATTCAAAGAATCTAAGCTTTTATAGCGAAATATTGAATTTATAATGCCTTGCTAGAACATATACAAAATCATTATAAAGAGAAACGTAAGAAATGTCTTTAATATGCATTTTTAAAGCTCAGATTGTAGTGGTTATAAAGAAATGGCAACATGTCTCTTTAGTGTCTTTTTACTGTGTAAAATAAAAAAATAATAAAATTAATAAAATTATTATAAAGATTGCTATTCGGCACATCAACTTATAAAATATTCTTGCTTGAAACGAAAAAACATATAACTAAATGAAATTTTATCATTGTTTTGAAAGTTCAAGTTTAGCCGAGTGTGCTGGCGTTCGAGTCTAGGAACTCGATTGAACTGGGTTCAATTCCCAACAAGAACAGCAAATATTTTTTTTTTAATTAATGTTTTTTTAAAAAAAAATTTCTATTGAAAAACGCTTCCATTGAGCTATTGAGATATTGTGTAGAATGAATTTTTTTAGATTACAAATGTGTGTGTCATAAGAAATGGATCTTTTTTATACAAATGAAGTTTTGAGTTGTTTGCACGTTTTTTCCTTTGCGTGCATGTATCCTGCGTTTACATTCAAAGTAAACGTGTCATCAGGAGATGTGCTTAATAAGCATACGGGCAGTAAGGAAATAGAAGAGGTAAGATATATTTTATAAATATGTGCAGTGAAATTCTAGCACAATTCGAGCTATTTGGGAGAATTGTGGAGTGCTATCATGGCCTCAAGTCGAAAGCGATAAAAAGGTCAATGAGGTTTATTGAGAATTATTGATATATTGTTATCCAAGGAGATAAAATAAAATATTTATGTTCAAGGAGTTTTAAATGGATTTATACAAGTTTTGAAATACATTGGAAAAACTCATTTTCAATCCATTGTGCCAATATTATCTACCACGATTGAGTGCTTGCGCTTGAATAACGCCAAAAATTGTTTGTAGCAGAGTTCTGGAATCAAGTGGTACGCCGCTGTTTTCACCAAAACACGTATGAATTATCTTCAATAAATATACGGTTGATATATTTGGCATAATAATAACCGCTGTTACGGTTTGTAAGGCCAAATTTCTGATATTTTCTCTAAAAAATCACTGACTGAAAATTCAGGGTTTTCCATAAAATCATCGACATAATCTAAATCTTCACTGTCAACATAAAAATAGTGGTCAGAATAATTTATGTTGCCGGAGTTATTGCTAAGGGTCACTTCATGGTCACTTGGTTTCAGCACAAATTTTGGTGAAGCAGGCACTACATTATCGAGTGCAATATTTGACCTTTCAACAATTTCATCTTTTTCTCGAATGATATATGTTGTGATTTCAAGTTTCGGTAATATGTCCCACTTCTTTTAACTTTTCTCCAAGAACGAATCATATCTACAATTTCTTAAAACTTAATAAAAAACTTGTATGCGTTGAGATTGCCTGCAAATGATTGTTTTGAACGACGGCATACTTTTCTTCATTTTATTACTTCGGAACGCTATATTTAAAGACTTAATCAAGACAAACCAAAGAAAAACATGATTCGTCTTCGACGCAGGGTTGTACATGTCACATATAGCCTTGTGGATAGCGTGCATGACTATGGAGCGTAAGGACGTTGGTTTATACCCGGGCATAACAGGTAAGTAGAAACAAAATTTTAAAATTATTATAATAATGGCTTTATAATAACAATCATATTTAAAATAAATTATAACATATAAAAGAAAAAAAAATTACAAATTTAGTTTTTTATATTTATTTTTCGCGCAACTCTTTTTTAAGTCTTTGTAAGGAGTATTTTCTTCTGTTAAGGAGTAGTGGTGACCGCGGCATGCAGGTTAAGTGTGTGGCTTAGTATGCTCGGAGCACGGGTTCGATCCCCAGCCGCGGCGAAAAGTTTTTTTTAATAAAAAATTTTTCTGATCGGTCACCACCTCTCTGCAGACAATGGCAAACCTCAGAGAGTAAATAATGCCATGTAAAGCTTCTTGAGAACATGAGCCGTTCGGAGTCGGCATAAAACATGTAGGTCCAGTTCTCGGTCAATTGTGTGCAAACATTTAATAACACACACAACACAATTGATCATTAGAAGCTAGGTCAAAGTCCTTTCAAGGGCTGAAATGGCCAATTTGTTTTTTTGTTCTTTTTGTAAGGAGTATTTTAAAGTCCTTTGAAATACCTCTACACAAGAATATTGTCTTGAAATTCATGGAGGGAACCCATACGCCAAATTGGCCTTATAAGCTCCTATAAAGAACATATAAATACAATTTCATGTTTTTGTAATTATCTTTAAAGGGTCTGTAAAAGAACCTATAAATACTGTTTGTGCTACTAGGGCATCCAGTCCTTGTTTAGTATCCTAATTAAAAAAATTTCCAAAAAAAACACAAGCCTAAAACTGAAAGTCATGGTATATTAACTTTATGCAAACGTTTGTAACGCATAGAACGAAGCGAGTCCGGTATAGAAAATTATATAAATTCTTGATCAGGGTTACCTCGTGAGTTGAGTTATCCATGTTCGTCCGTCCGTCTGTCCGTCTGTGTGTTGCCCGTATACACAGCATAAGAAGGAGTTCAGATAATTGAATGAAACTCGGTACACTTGGTCACATGAACCCAAGAATCTGCACTATTGAATATTTTTGGTATCCGCCCACGGACACATCTACCTCTCATGCAACTCAAAAATTGAAAACTGATTAAATGAGTTCATAATTAGCCCACAACAATATATTTAGGTTTGCATGTACTTTATATAAAAAAACTGTCTTCGAAAAATGGGTGTCATCTACCCACGGACACGCCCACTTTCCTTACTTACTTACTGACTTAGGTGGCCATGACAAACCGTAGACGGGTTACAGCCGACTTCATTAGCTTTTGCCAGGCGTCTCTACTGCGTGCGCGCCGTCTCCAATCTCTTTCACCAAGCGCGGTAAGAGCTTCCTCGGCCTGGTCAATCCATCGTAGGCATGGTCTTCCTCTTCGTCGTCGACCCTCGGCTTTCGCTTCAAACACCTTTTTCGCAGGAGCTTCTTCATCCATACGAAAGACATGACCCAGCCAACGTAGTCGTTGAATTGTTATACGCTGGACTATGTCAATGTCGTTGTAGAGCTCGTACAGTTAGTGGTTCAT
Source organism: Tetanocera ferruginea (assembly GCA_958299015.1). NCBI lineage: Eukaryota > Metazoa > Arthropoda > Insecta > Diptera > Sciomyzidae > Tetanocera > Tetanocera ferruginea. The sequence goes on along the minus strand of OY282642.1, from coordinate 155,740,546 downwards.
TCGAATGCGATAGTCGTCGCCAAATCGAACAGAACCAAAGATTTTGAACGTCCACCTTCCATACAACCAAAAATTAAAAACTCAATAAATAAGCTCATGTTTAACGTGCAGGGATAAAATTTGGTACATATGTAGTTTATATCAAAACAAAGACGTCTTCGAAAAATATATGTCATCCGACCATGGCCACGCCCACCTCCCATACAACCAAAAAATTGTAAACTCAATAAATAAGCTCGTGTTTAACCTACAGAGACAAAATTTGGTACGTATGTTTTTTATATAAAAAAAAGATTTCTTCAAAGAATGGGTGTCATCTACACACGGACACGCCTACCTGGCATACAACCAAATATTAAAAACTCAATAAATAAGCTCTTGTTTAACGTACAGAGATTTAATTTGGTACGTGTATATTTTATATCAAAACAAAGATTTTTCCAATAAATGGGTGTCATCCGCCCACGGACGCGCCCATTTCACATAAAAAAAAAAAATAAAACTCAATAAATAAGCTCATATTTAACGTACAAAAATAAAATTTAGTACGTATGGTTTTTATATGAAAACAAAGATGTCGTCGAAGAATGGGTGTCATCTGCACACGGACACGCCCAGTTGCCATACTATCCAAAAATTTAAAACTCAATAAATAAGCTCATGTTTAATCTACAGAAATAAAATTTGGTGCGCATGTTTTTTAAAAAAAACCAAAGATAATTTTGAAAAATTAACGTCATTTACCCACGGACACGCCCACTTCCCATAGAAGCCATAAATTGAAAAAGCAATTAATTAGATTATGTTTATTGTTCGGAGACAAAATTTGGTACGTTTGTATTTTATACTACAACGAAGATAGTTTTGAAAAATAGATGTCATTCAACCAAGGACACGCCCACCTCCCATACAACCCAAAAATTGAAAACTCAGTAAAGAAGCTTATGATTAACCTACAGAGATTAAATTTGGTATGTATGTATTTTACACTAAAACTAAGACTAGAAAGGCTTAACATGTTTTCTACAGAAATAAAACTTGAAATTTTTACAAAGTTTTGTACATTTTTCATGAAAATTGATGAAAATTGAAAAATGAATACTATTATTGTATTTTGAAAAAGTAGGTTTAGTCAGGCTAGACCGACTTTAGACTTTCTTTACTTGTTTTAAATTGCCCTTATTTTATTATTGTTTTCCCTATTTTTCAATTAATTATAGAATTTCCTCGTATATGTCATATGTCTGTTGCAGAGTCCTTACCAAAAAATATTCTAGTCATTACCGTGAACATTTTTCCAAGTATGTATTAACATTTAACTGTAAGAATAAAATACTTCAAAGAGACATGTGAAGATATTGACGTTGACTACAAACAATTATTGAAACAATAATTTTGAAATCGCTTGTCCCATTAAAGAAATTTATATAATGGTTACTCCTGGGCATTCGTAGTAGAGCATCAGTCGAAGATGATTTTCTTCATGTATTTCTGAACAATACCTTGTCGCAATTTTCCTATTTTGATTTTTTAAAAAAGTTTTTCTATTT
>OY282642.1:155622656-155738796 GCA_958299015.1 Tetanocera ferruginea | reverse complement strand
TTATTTTGGCAGCTAATTTATGTTTTTTACTTGCTGCCACAGAAGTTTTGCCTCTGCGAAAATGTATATGTAACGATGTGAAAATATAAATAAAAAAAAAAAATACAAAAATTGCGGTTTAAATAAAAAGCCAACAAAATTACCGTAAAGTAAATAGCATTAAAATAGGAAAAGCCTAATTTTCTTATTAATATTCGTATGCAAAATAAACAAAAAAGAAAACAAAAAAAATATTTCTCTGCTCGCTTTTATAAGCTATTTTTAACGCTCAACAAATTTTCATGAATGAAACCTGGCGGCTATATTTAAAGCGTGTCAGCAAAGAATGAGAAATACAATCCATTTGATCAAAATGGATATAAACACTCTTTGGTTATAATCCAGTTGAGACATAAATCAAAAATAAAACTATTTGGTTTTAGAAAACTACAAATAGTATTAAATAAAAACAAAGTATTACTTATATATGTAGGAATCGTGGCCGATTTAAACTCAATTATTATGTATTTGGATTGTTAAAATTTATTTATCTTTTATTATTACATATATAGTTAGTTATTGTTACATATTTGCTTATTATTACACATTTTATATAATATAGTTAAGTTGTTATTACATTTTATTATTATTCATTTTAACGCTTGCAAAAATTTTGCTGTTAGCTTTTTCTTTACTCCCGTTTTGTTCAAACTCCCGTCTGCGACTGTCGTTTTGTTTTATTTTTCTTTTCCTTCCAATTTCTTGCGTCCTGTTGGTCTGTTTGTCAAGCTGTCCGTGTTGCATTTCCAAACATGTCTACTCCGTATTGTCAGTGTTGTCTTTGTCAAAGTTCCGTCCACTCCTTGTTGTCCGCTGTCCGTCTGTCACTCCTACATATATTGCATTATTATTAATTTTGTGAGCATTTCATCGTTCACGTAAGCAAAATTAAGTTTTTATCGTTATAATTATTTCAAAAATAACAGAAATAATAACGAAATAATAAGTTGTTGGTGAAAAAGTTCTCGAAATGGTTTGCATAACACTTGGAAGTGTTTATCTGGATATAAGTTTATATGAAAGTTTTCTCGAGTGTTGCGACACATTTTTTAAGTTGTTCATAAAATTTCTTCAGAAGATTTTGCAAACAAATAAGAAAAAGTTCGTCAATCAAATAAATAAAGTTAAGCAATTTTTTTCGCAAGACATGCTAACAAGGATGAATGCAATTTTATTCCTTTATTTATTGTATAATTTTTTGACATTTTGATTGGGTGCATGAACACAGCAATGTAGAAGATATAACAAGGCAGATGGAATGACAAGAAGTGGAGTAACGATAGACACAAACAGAATCATAACAGAAGGGTTAATTTCAAGAGACGTTGTCTAATAAAATCTCTTGAAAGTCAGAGATAATGTCAACACCAACTGGGTTTGCGGAAGTGAATATAACATATCCCGAAAGCTATGGCCGCAACCAAACGAGAATATAACTAAGAGCCTCTTACTCTTAGCATAACCGGAAAACCATGTAATGGCAGGAAGCCCAACAACAATCATTACAGGACCAATAGGGTTGGCTTAACTGCTATACAATGGAAGTTTACAAAAAGCACAGTTTGGTTTGTAAAGAAGTCTTAAATTTAAAGGGAAACGATTTAAAAGGCACCATAACTATAATTAAAAAAACAAGTAAAGAAAGTCTAAAGTCGGTCTAGGCCGACTATGAAATACCCTTAACCTCCTTTTTAAAAAACAAACAAAATTTTTATTGTAAATGGGCGTGCCCGTGCGCGGATGAAGCCTGTATTTTATATGCATTTAAATGTTGATGAAAAAATTTACACATACCAAGTTTTATTCCTGTAGCTCGCAGTTAATGCCTTTATTGTGCTTTCGCTATGGGAGGTGGGCGAGTTCATGGACGGACTACTCCCAATTTTTGAACACACCTTAGTTTTGGTATAAAATACATACATACCAAATTTCATTTCTCTATGACAAACATAACCTTATTTATTGAGTTTTAAACTTTTTGGGTTGTATGGGAGGTAGGCGTGTCCGTAGACGGATGACGTCCATTTTTCAAAACCATCTTTGTCTTGTCATAAAAAACATATGTGCCAAATTTTAGCTCTTTAAGTTAAACACAGGCTTATTTATTGCGTTTTCAATTTTTGAGTGTATTGGAGGTGGGCGTGTCCGTAAGCGGATGACGTCGAAGACATCTTTGTGTTGATATAAAACACATACATACCGGATTTTATTGTTGTAGGCTTAGTATGAGCTGAGTTATGCAGTTTTAAATTTTTGCGTTGTATTGGAGGTAGGCGTGTCCGTGGGCGGATTCCAAAAATATTCAATAGTGCAGATCCTTGGATGCATGTGACCATGTGTACCAAGTTTCATCCAATTATCTCAACTCCTTCTTCTTATCCTGTGTATACGGACAACACACAGACGGACGGACGGACGGACGGAGGGACGGACGGACGGACGGACATAGATAGCTCGACTCACGTGGTGACGCTGATCAAGAATATATATACTTTTTCTATACCGGACTCGCTTCGTTCTATGCGTGACAAACGTTTGCACAAAGTTAATATACCCTGACCTTTCAGGTTTAGGGTATAAAAACAATGCATGCATACCACTCGAGTTCGTAAACAACGATTGCTGCTTAGCATAGTGTGTGACGACTGCGAATCGATACAAAGGCAGCATCCAGACAATGCTGACATTCGAATGATTCGCTGGAAGCTCGAGTGCTTGCTGCTACTTTACATAGTTTTTTGAACTCTAGGTAAAAAGTTGTTATTTTTGGCCTATTCGCTCCGTTTTCAAGATATTCCGCTTTTTCTGTTTTTTTTCATATAAGTATTTTATTTATTTTTGGCCTATCTCGTTCTCGTAGTTCGAAACACGTGTTTGAGCTGAAGCTCTACTGGAAAGAGTTAGGCGCTGGTGATCGCTGCTACAGACTGCAGTTAACTTTTTTTTCCTTGCTGCGAATAAACATAAAAGCATCAATATTCGTTGCAGGCATTCGTATTCGTCATCGCTCGTACTCTCCGGCATTCGTACCACAGCGATTGGTACATGTGTTTGCGCATTAATTTTAATGCAGAAGGCACATTCGACATTCAAAACGCCATTTGAATGCACTCAAGTTGTTCTCTGGTTGCCACCTTTCAAGATTGTGCCATTTATCGCCAGCTGGACGGAATTTTCTTTGTTTGACTTAAATATAATATTTTGTTTTTTGTTGATCTGAGGGAAATTTTGGTATATTTCGGAAAAGACCGAACAAATTTCGGTGTTCCGAAGCTTAGCTTCGCCTTTAAATTTCGGAATGATTCCAATTTTTTCGGAACGGTTGGTCACACTAGATATGATACATTAAAATAGTTGGCATTTTTAGCATAATTTTCTTTAAAAGTTTCTGGTAAAATTGACTTTTTTGGTTAATAATTTTAAAACTTTGATTTTCATTAATGTTTTTTTCTGTTCAAATAATAACTTTTACCCTCATTCATGTTTTTTTCTGTTCAAATAATAATTTTTACCCTATTTTCCTATACAAATATTTGAAATCGCATTAAAAAACATTGAAGCGTTAAATAAAAATTCATATTTGTGGTGAAGACTGATTAAAATTGAAAAAAAAATTTGTTGACGTAATTAAAACTTTTTGTAAAAATCGTCAACTGCGCCACCTATCGGTTCGAAAACTATCGTTCAAGCTGAAACCACCCTCATACATTCAACATAGTGACATGTGATTTTTATATATAATCATAAAATATGCAAAGAAAGTCTAAAGTCGATCTAGCCCGTGACGTGACTTCCTATAAAAATCCATTTCCAATCCATCCAATCCTTTTTTTTTGCACACCGCAGTTTTGATATTAAATTTTCCCACACGAAGTTTCATCTATCAAATATGAACATTTAATAGTGTTTTTAATATTGTGGGTTGTATGGGAGGTAGACCTGTTCATGAGCGGATGACGCTCATTTTGTAACCACATCTTACTTTTGATACAATAATCTCACATACCTAGTTTTATCTTTGTAGCTCATATATAAACCTCTTTAAAGAGCTTGTACCATAGTAGGTTATATGGGAGGTGGGCGTGTTGATGGGCAAATGACGCTCATTTTTTGTGCACACCTTAGATTTGCTATAAAATGTTTCTATGCGAAGATTCATCTCTCAAAGTCAAATATGAACCTTTTAATATTGTGGGTTGTATGGGATGTGGGCATGTTCATGGGCGGATCACGCCCATTTTATTCGCATCGCCAAACATACTAAGGTCCTCATCCAATTCAGATTCATCCAACACCTTAAATATAAAAGCTAAATAATTTGCCTTGCAAGAATTTTCAAAGATATGTTATTGCAATTGGGTAGTTGCATACCTTTGTGGAAAAATTTCGTTTTCTATTAGAACGTGCAAGTTTCTTAAATTTCCAAAAAATTGACTCCATAAAAACTTTCGTATCTTAAATACATACACAAAAATGTTTTAGAACCTATTTTATTTTCTGTTGAAATAAAAAAAAAATCAATCAAAAATGAAAGTGATGATTTTGAAAGTGAATAACTCGGTAATTTTACAAAGTATTCCATTAATTTTTTTTTTGTTTGAAATTTTGACTATTTGTCCATTCAATCGTTTTTCTATTTATTTCATTTTTGTTTTCATTCTAATTTTTATAATTTTTCAAAAAACACCTTAACGAATTTCATTATTTCGCAAAAAACTTTAATAAAAATAATCGCTGTTCAAAAAATATTTAAAAAAAAAAATGGCATTTTGAATGTTCTTCTATATGGTATGCATAAATATAGGTTTTCTTTAAAGATTCTATCATAAAAATTTAAAAACGGTTTATACGATCGAAAAATCAAGGTTTTTTGGTTTGTTTATTTTTATTAATTTTGTATTTTTGTAATTTTGCATGCACAAAAATTATTGCTGTAGTGAAAGAATCATGACAATTTCTTAGTTCGTTTCTGAGTTATAATCGCAAATACCCATTTAAACACTCCCACATCAATAACAGCGCCATCTACCGGGTCAAACTTTAGATACAAACCATCTACAGACTCAGTCGCATAAACTCACCAAATTTCATTCAAATCGATGCACAGGATAATTTTGTAATATTCCAAAATCAAAAATTATCTCATCCGCAATTTCTGCCACTCATAGGCTCCTGCAACTATTGTTTTTCTGCGGAGTTCAACTCAATTCATCAGTCTCTAGAAAATTACTTAACGACAAGGTGTCATCGACGTCCAGAACAAATAAGTCCACACTCTCAAGATCAGAGGATGTATTATGAGGTAGTATATCAGTAAGCTCAATATCATCAAAATTTTTCATTGATCATTTATGTTCGTCTGATATAGCATCCTTAGATTTGACCTATGGCAAACCAAGTTCGATTTCTAATTCACCCACTATTTCCTCCTTGTTGTCAAAATCAGCTAAAATACCCCTTGCTTTCATCTTCTATTAAAATTTTTGACTTCAATATGTTTTCGAAAAATTAACCAGTAAATGTTTCTATGTAAAATATAATTTTTACTAATTCTACGTATCTATAACGAGTATATTTGACAATTATAAATGAGTTAATTATAAATTAACTCTACACCCAACTAACCTAACTATCAAATTTATAAACAGTAATGTTTGAAAATGAGGAAGGAATCAATCGTTAGACAGTGAAGTCAAATTCACGGAAAGGGTTAAGTCAAATAAAAATGTTATAGTAAAGGCATATGAATGTATATTCTATATCATATCACAAAAATAATGGAATCATATGATACCAGTGTGCCGCATAAAGGTTTAATAAAATCAATTTTTTTTTTTTAATTAAGGAATAACAGGCAAAGAAAGAGTGAGAAAGACATATACAGGCAAACTTCAGCGTTAATTTAGTTCACCAACATTTGTACCATCATCATGAAAATACTATAAATAGTTTTGGTGATCTGAAATAAAACCATTATCGATACAGTGTCCTGAATCCAACAAATACAGATCGTTTACAACTACCTGTAAGGCTGTGTTTACTGACAGCGGCATTATGCCAGCTACATCTATTGTTGCTGGATTTTGAGATTTCATCAACATAAAACCAACTAGCTCCTGTTCCTTATGAGGTAGCATAAACCAGTTTATCTCGAATATTTCACATGTAAAGCGATCATTCTGAATGAAACGAAGAAAGTTTTCGTTAGAAACAAAAAAAAAACACTTAATATGATCTCTTATCTGAGCTTAACCCACTTACGCAGACTTCAATCTTTGTGCCAAGCATACAATATGAGTACAAACTGCTTAGAGGTAACAATATGTATGCGTATCCACCAGGCCATTCACTAGTTAGTAGCACGAAAAGCGTACAAAGTATCGAAATACCAGCAGTAGTAATCTGCACTGTTATGGTATAGTAAAATATTCTATTGCAGATTATATTAAATCTGAAATAATTAAATTCGAGTTAATTTTGAATACATTTGTTATGCCATCAGTACCTAACTCATTATATTTCTTATGCCAGTTGACAATGTCTCTAAGCAAAAGTCTCTGCTTATGCACCTCTTTCGAATTTTCTAAACATGTATTTAGTTCTTGAATTTTTAAACTCAAAATATCTGCAAATAGCAGCGACTGCAACAAATATATCACGACGAACATATCGCCTGCATAGAGTCCAAACATACCAATATATACAGATATGCTATGCACCGCCATTGTGGCAAAGTAACCAAAATTTGTCTCCACATCCAGACCAGGCAGCAGAAACTGCATTATTAATAAACGTTTTTTTGTAAAAATAAACATACCAATCGGTACACACATAAGTCCTGTGGCAACGTAAAGATAGATCCAGCCAAACAGCTTGATAACTTTTCGCACACATGTGCAGCTACGATTGAGAACGACTTTATACTTAGATCCTTTCTGTTCGTATTCGTTATACATAGCTTCAAGTTCGTAACGAAGAGCTAGAAAATATTTTGTGTATGCAAAGCCAGTCATAAGTTTAGTTATTCCTTGTAGCACGCTGCCCAAAATACAGGAGGCCTCTAGTATTATAGTTGGTTTTTCTTCATAAACATCCATGATGGTGGTTACGGAGAAGATAAAGAAAGCGATAATGTTGATCATTACCATGATATTGATCCAATTGAGACGAAAATTTGGACTCGCTACATCCATTCCAACAAAGGCACCAAATATTCGCGCCATTTTCAATATGCTGCCAAATGATTCTGACGGACAATTGCCTTCTTCAAGCATGGTTAGATTATTGGTTTGAGTAAAACATAAATTCGTATTTATATAATAATGGATTGAATGTTCACGCTAACGCACAGTGCATTCATTCCATACAAAATTGGTAAAAAAATGGAAAAAGTGCTTCTATGATATTATGTGGTGACCGTGGCTTGCAGGTTAAGTGTGTGGCTTAGCATGCTCGGAGCCCGGGTTCGATCCCCAGCCGCGGCGAAAAGTTTTTTCAATAAAAATTTTTCTGATCGGTCACCACCTCTCTGCAGACAATGGCAAACCTCAGAGAGTAAATAATGCCATGTAAAGCTTCTTGAGAACATGAGCCGTTCGGAGTCGGCATAAAACATGTAGGTCCAGTTCTCGGTCAATTGTGTACAAACATTTAATAACACACACAACACAATTGATCATAAGAAGCTCGGTCAAAGTCCTTTCAAAGGCTGAAATGGCCAATTTGTTTTTGTTTTTTTTTTTTTTTAAGTGCTTCTATGATAAGGAGATTTTCTATGCTTGGTTAGTTTAAGCTAACTCATAAATTATTTAATTGAGTCAGTTCTAAGGGGAACTTTCTTAAATTTTTCATGCAATAACAATAGAGTTCAGCTACTACAGCTTTTTCGCACATTCTCAGCATTAATCTATTTAAAGCCACAATCCAGATCTCATTAAAATATTTCAATGTCTTGAATTCCAGTGGCTCAAAACAGGTTAATGTGGGAAAAATTTACCCACCATAGAATGGATTGGGCTCAGGACAACACAGGACATAACAACTAACCATGCATACACAAATACAGATCTAATTACACAATAGCTTTCAATCTACTTTTCAGTTGACCTTTTGACAAACTAACATCAAAAAATGTACAGTTGTTAACAGAGGCACTCATGCGGTTCAAGGGAGCAGTAGCCATGTAATTTGTTCTACTAAATGGTAGATAAATAAAGTTGTTAGCATTTCTACTACTTCTACGGTTAGAGTTAAAGTTTATAAGAGAAAGTAGTTCCGGACAATTGAATACACCGGTTATAAGTTGGTGTAGATAGACGATATCCGCACACTTCCTTCGTTCACTTAAAGATTGCATTTTTAATAGTTTTAAACGATCCTCGTATGGAGGAAGGTTAAACAAATCAATCCCACCTAAGCCCCTAAGAGCAAACCGAACAAAACGTTTTTGGATTCTCTCTATACGTTCAACATGAACACTATAACTTGGGGACCAAACTTGACTTGCGTACTCCAAGTGAGGGCGCACTATTGCATAATACAACGTTGTAGTTGTAATCATGCTATTGAATTCTTTGGCCCAGCGTTTTATAAATCCAAGCATTGAAGATGCTTTTTTACAAATGTAATCAATATGATTGTTGAACGATAGCTTAGAATCCATGCATATACCAAGGTCTTTGACGGCACCTACTCGACTTAAAGCAGTATCTTTTATATTGTAATCAAAAATAAAATTATTCCTTTTACGCGAAAAGGTCATAGTTTGGCACTTATCAGGATTTAGAAACATATTATTTTTAAAGCACCAAACTTCAAAAAATTTCAGGTCAGCCTGAAGTAGGTTGGAGTCGTCTCTGGAATTTATTGTTCTGTATATTTTCATATCATCTGCATAAATTAACAGGTGAGAGTGTTTAATAATGTGGGTAACATCATTAATGGCTAAAATAAACAGAAGTGGACCTAAGTGACTGCCTTGAGGAACACCTGATTCCGCAACAAATTCAGGAGACAGAACCCCTCGGAATCGTATTTGATAAGATCGTTCTGTCAAATACGATTTAATCCAGCTAACAAAATATTCTGGAAATCCCAATAACTTGAGTTTGAATAAAATTAAATTATGTGGTAATTTATCAAACGCTTTACTAAAGTCGGTGTAAATACAGTCGACCTGGTTACCAGATTCAATTGTATTAAGGCAGAAAGATGTAAAATCGAGAAGGTTGGACACAGTGGATCTGCCATTGACAAAACCATGCTGACGAGTTGTTATGACTTCTCCACAGTATCCCCTTACCCGATCATATACCACTCTCTCAAAAAGTTTTGGAATCGATGATAGTTTAGCAATGGGCCTGTAATTAGTAACATCATTCCTGCAACCCTTTTTATAAATGGGGCTTATAAATGATTTTTTCCAAAATTGAGGAAAATGGCTTTCATTTATAGATTTATTAAACAACAAAGAAAGTGGTTGACATAAAAAAGAACCACATTGTTTTAACACAGCGGCAGGAATTCATCAGGTCCAGCACTAAAATCTTCATCTATCGATCCAATATAATTAAAAATATCCTCAGCGGTAAAGGATATAGATTCCAAAGAAACCTTGGGTGTAGAACTCATGTAATCAAAATACCCAACATCAGGGTTGAAAGAATCGGAACAGAATGATTCTTTAAAAAGAGTAGCAAATAGGCCACAGATTATGACGGGATCATCAGTAAATCCGTCTAGAGTTTTAAATGATGAGGGAAATCCATCGGATTTCTTTTTTGTATTTATGAATCCCCAGAATTTCCTTGGATCAGACAATATTCTCACCTTAATATTGTCTAAATATTCATTATAAAGCGTAGCTGAGCAATTTTCAAATTCCAGAAACAAACATTTGTAAGTTTCTAGGTCATTTGAGTCTAAGCTACAGACATATTTCTTCCATGCTCTGTTTCTGTTGTTGCGAAGTGTTTTTAATTCCTTTGTGTACCAGGGGTACATTGAATTATTCGCAAATTTGAGGCTATATGGTACAGATTGAGAAAACATAGCAAAGAGTTCCAAATAAAAATAACTAATGGAATTATATATAAAACACTTTTTTTTTTTTGGATTTCCTTTTCGAACTTCAGTAAATCTTTAATAATTTTCCAAACAAAATTTACCATTTTTGTCAAAACTTTATTGAAACGTTTAACTTTTCTTGTACATAAAAATCACACATATTATATTTTGGAAATGATAAGTTACAACATTACAAAATAAACATGAAAAAACTCAGTGAAAACCAGAGAATCCTTTTTTTATTTGTCATAACATTTCATAAACACGCAAATTTGTAAGTTTTTATGTGTTTCTGGAAGATAAAAAACATTTGTTTTTTTTTCCAAAAAAGTTAAAATTACCTGAGCAAAGTATAATTTAAGATTTAATTTAATTTTTTTGAAAAAAAATACGATGAATTAAGATTATTTTATATATAATTTTGTTTTTCAAAATAGGGTGTATTATATCGAGCCATAACCGCGAAAAAGATGTAATCATCAAAACTAAAATTTCAAAGGAGCAGATTTCTTTGAATTATTTTCGACATAAGATTTTTATTAACGACAATGTTTTAACATAAACTTAACAAATCAATATTAAAATTATTATATTTACTATTATTTTATAATTATATATTGTTGATAATGCAATAAATTATAAGTTTTGACAAGAAAACAAATTTTTGCAAATTGCTGGTTACATCTTTTTCGCGGTTATGGCTCGATATAGTCCTCGAATTTATTTATTTCTTAATTTATTAAAAAGTTTTTACAATATTATAAAACTAAATAATAAGGTTTGTTGCATTTTTTTCTTTAAGTAATAAGTTTTCACTTATTTTTAAACACATTCAATGCAATGTACGACAGTAGTTTGTTGTTGGCAGGTTATTTTCACACAAATGGCGGTAAAATTTTTTCCTGTGATTAGATAATTGCAACACATGTACCTATATAGTTTTTTGAGCTCACCTACATTTAAGAGACTGTAAGAAGGTGTGTGCGTTTTAATTACAGAATAAGTACTTAAATAAATTGAAAGATTTTTTTTTTGCAAATTTTTCAGATGTTAAGCTGTTCAGTGTAGAGTTAATACACTTTTTTGTGTGTGAAGAATAAGCATATATCAATTTAAGTTAATATTTATGTAACCAACTAATGGCTGTTAAACTATTGAATAAGAAAAACAAATCAACTTTTTGAGGGTACTCCATAAAATACTCAGAATATCATGAAAAATGTACTACGAATGTTTTAAAAATGAGAAATTCTTCGGCAATCGATACCGATATATCCCAAGCAGCAAGGAACGCTCCAAAAATTAGGCTTATACAGCAAATTCTCTAATTCTCTAAGCTGCTTTGCAGTGTGAGCAGCCCCAACTTTAACTAATTTTTAGTACTTGAAGGTACCAACTAGTACGTTGCATAGATTGCTAAGCAGCTTTCTGATCAAAATTTCAAAATTTTCAAAGATCTAAAATAGTTGTTCAAATTTGAATAGACAAAGCTTTTCTAAAAATGAATATTTACTTGTTTTATTTCTGGTTTCCGTTTTTATTTGTATACTCCCACGCGTACTGCGTAAGGGATATATTCACAACGTGTGTAACGCCCATAAGGAGGCGTGGTAGGTATAGAAAAGCATATATATTCTTGCTCAGCATCACCACTTGAGTAGATTTAGCAATGTCCGTCTGTCTGTGGACACGTTTACACCCATAATTTTGAAGCTATCGTGCTGAAATTCGATATTAAAGCTTTTTTTTCAAAAACTAAGATCAAGTTCGAGAATGGGCTTAATCAGATGAAAACCATGCCTACCTCCCTTACAACCTCAATGATGAACGAATATTTACGCCATAAGACTTAAATTCGGTATTTGTATAGTCTATGACAAAATTTAGATGTGTTAGATCTTTAAAATCTTTTCCAAAAATTTTCTTGAACAACTCCGCAATTGATTTTGTTGACTCAGCTACAAGTCTTTATGCAATTTGTCTTTAACAGGACTCTGACTTGAAACACACACATTGGCAGTACAATTGGCAAGGTTTATGGCATGCTTAGGGTATTGAGGATCTCACAGCTTTTTATTCCACTTAAAATAAAAACTCTTATTGCAAAGGCTTACATTCACCCTGCCCTTGCTCATGAATTTTGAGAACTTTTTCATAAGCCATATTTTTTTAAAAAAAAATTATATCACATTTTTTTGAGCAACTATTGCATGAATCATGTTTTATATTCTTACAAATATTTTGTTTATGATTCTATATTGAAATAGAAACATAGAAATTCATTGCCTTGTTGGTCGAGCATGCTGAACGTTGAGATTTTTAAAAAAATGGACGCAGCTTCGAGCCCGGGTTCGACCAAAAAATTTTTTTTGTAATATTTTTTTAAAAATATTTAAATGTCAATATTAAAAGTAATAAAAAAATCAATTTTATGGTTCATAGCTATGCCAAAATTATATATCATACACAAAAACCTTAGTGTTTTTGTTCGAATTTTCTGACAGTTTTTGTGATGAGCAGTTCTAAAATATGTTTTGCTACAATTAATTTAACGTTACCAACATCTCAGTGGAAGTGTGATGGGCTGGCATGCGGAGGACGTAGGTTCGAACTCCGGCTGTGTAAGTATCAAAATTTAAATTTAATTATTTGAATTCCAATTCTATTTCACAATAGTTGCTTAGTCGGAAATAACCTCCGAAATAAGATTGCACTTGCATCCAAAAAGTATGTTGTCTTACATGTAATATTTTATTTTATTTAAAAAAATAATTATTAAAAAAAAAATGTTGCTGCTCTCATCCGGGTTTGAACCCAGGCAGTCCAGCGTTTAAAGCAAACACCAGCAAGCCCGGCTAAGCTCAAACTTTGGAAATTGTGATTCAATTTCAATAAGAAGTTGGCAGTTCGTAGCAAAATTATATCATTTGTAGAATTTACGTGCAAGTAACCACGAATCATGCGATCATAAGTCATACACCATGAATTCTGTTCTAAAGCATAGAATCATGGCTAATTTTTGCATGAATTGTGTGCTAAATGCTTTATTCTTGCGCTCAATTCTCTCCGTGCCCCATTAATTAAATTTAATTTTTTGTTTTTTTTATATTACATATATTATATTAATTTTTGTTAAATAATTTTTATTAAATTTTATTATTATTATATTTTACGTTATATATGTTATTCTATTTTGAATTAAATTCTACTATTTGTAAAACTTAAATCGAATGATGCCAGTGCAGTTATTATAAGGTTCTTACCTTGTTGTACTGGTATATAAAATAATTAATAAATATAAATACAAATACAAACACAAATTAGAAAAATGGGCGTAATCCACCCACGAACACGCACACCTCCCATGCAACTTTATTATTGAAACCTATATATAGATGCTTGTGCCGAAGCTATAAAAATAAAATTAAATATTTATTATTTTTATATAAAAATTAAGACGTGAGAGAAAAATAGGCGTAATCCACCCACGAACACGCCCACCTCCCATACAACCCCAAAATTGAAAACTATATAAATAGGCTTCTGTCGAAGCTACAAAAGTAAAATTAGATATTTATTCTTTTTATAATAATACGAAGATGTGTTAGAAAAATGGGCGTCAGCCACAAATGAACACGCCCACCTCCGATACAACCCATAATATTGGAAACTTTGTAAATAGGCTAATATTTAAGCTACATACCTGAAATTGGGTATTTGTGTATATTTTATGAAAATTGAGGCGTGTTAGACAAATTGGCATCATCTACTCAAGAATACGCCCACCTCCCAAACAACCCATAATTGAAAACTTTATAAAAAGGCTTGTCTTTACTTTGCAGGAAAACAATTTGATATGAATATATTTTAGACGTCATCAAAATAATAAAATTTTTTCAAATCTCATATAAAAATAGCCACAATTTAAGATTTTGTACCATTGCGAATCGTCCGTGGGGGTATTTTAATTTCCACCAAGTCGAAGATCTACCTTCTAGTTTTTTTTTTAGTTTATTTATTTCGTTCTTTTTTCTTCTAATATCGCGTTAATTCTCAACTTGAACCATCTGATTTGCAGTGAACAATTTGTGTACTCAAAAGAAATGTACCCAATATTGGCCGTGAAGAAACCAGCCATCCGATACATCCTTCAGGAAAAAGTTAAATACAAGATAAGACGTCACAACCTTTAAACATAAAAACACTATAAAATCATTCCAAACTGTTATCTTCAGTTTTTCTACTGAAAGCTTTTTTGGTCCGGAGTAAAAAATTGTTTTTTATTAACACAAAAGCAAAATGCTATTAATTAAACATGTTATTAAGGCCCGTTAACTGATCTAAATTTTAAACAAAGTTTAGCTTAAACAAAGTTTAAAATTCCTTAACCTCAGTTTAAATTTTAACGCCGATACCTCATCTCAAAAAATCAAAGTTTAACTTGGTGAGGCAAGTTTAAATTTAAACACAGAAATTCTAGGTTTAAAAAATTTAAACTTAGATTTTGTCAAAAATTCTCTGAGAACATTGGAAATATTCTCAATCATAAACAAAATATAAAAAATAAAAAAATCATACTTCAAAAAAATCAAAACAATAAACAAAACACAAACATATTTTAAGTTTTGAAAAAAAAATATTCCAATGAAACTGACAATTTGCATTATCTTATCAAAAATTTTTGAAATATTTTGATGTTCTACGTCAAAGTTGTAGAATTTTTACTACAGTGCCGCTCAAATATGTTTTTTAATCTCAGTTTAAATTTTTAAACAGAGTTTAAGAAAACTGCCGATAAAAATGAGATAAGTTACGAAAATAATTTTAACTGAGTTTAAAATTTAAATTCTGTTTACGAAATCTGAGATTAAGGAATTTAAACTTCGGAGATCAGTTAACGGGCCTAAAACACAAAAAAATAATTCATATCAAAATTTTGAAATATTTTCTTATAATACAAAATGAACACATTTTTTATAGTGTTGTAAAAAAAATTAATTTTTACGTAAAAGCATAACAACCTCTTCTCTTATTCTTTTGCAAAAAGGCAAAATAAAGAAACTTCTAAATGGAACTTACATATCATTTTCAGGAAATTTTTTTTTAATAAAACAAAAATTTAAGTTTTCTCCACTCATTTAATAGAAAGATAATCCAACTAAAGAAATCAAGGAAACACTTTAATTTATAGTGATGTTAAAGACAGCTTGCCAGCAAATAAATTCAAGTAAGTGTTATAGGAAATATGTTGTTTTGTAATTTGTTTCATTGGTTCTTTGGGTATTCATTTTTCAAATACATGACCGATTATATGGATAACTAGATATGAGAAGGAGCAAAATAAAATCAAACTTCGTGATTGAGGTTCGCAAATTACACTTAAGTTGTTGGAATACTGGAGGACGCTAATAAGACTTTTGAAAGTCATGCTACCAATTACATTTTTACAATTTTGTTTAAAACAATCAATCCTTTGTATAAATTCAAGATATATAGCCCGTTTCAAAAGAGAAGAACATTTTCGCGCATGTTTGAGAATAAGAAAATAATTTTGAGAGTGTTCTTCATTCTGATTCGTCGAAATTAAAAAAAAATTGAATATTCTCTGAGCAGAAATCTAAATGAAAATAAATTAATATATATTCCTGAATTTTGTTGTTCATCGCAACTGCGCTGCGGAAATACTGAATTTTATTTTTCAAAATCAACCAATCAAAATTGAAAAAAAAGGGGGCGTCAAAAAATAATTTTTTTGCCAAAATTTCACTTCACAATTTTTTCTTGAGAAAATAATTTATTTTTAATGTAATTTGTATTTTATTTCTCTCTCAAGATGCAGGTTGCTGCAGGCCGTCGGTGCAACACCGTACTTGCGCGATCATTTCTTCTGAATGTTTGCACATTTAAGTATATAGAAAATAGTCAAAAAAAGCATAAAGTTCAGCGAACAGTACAAAAAGAGCAAGAATTACGCTCTAAAAAATTTTCTAGCTTTAAAAATAATTTCTCACTGCACATTGAAAAATGAAACTTAAAAATGTTCTTCTCTTTTGAAACGGGCTATACAAAGCAGTTTGTAGGGTATGCAATAGAAAAATACAGTTTGAATTTTGGAGTGACGTGAGAATGATATTTAATTTATATGGGAAATATATTTTGTGAAAATGCTTCAAAACGAGTAAGCAAGTTGCATAGGAAATTCATGGAGTATTTTAAAGTAGCTTAATGTCAAGTAAAGACTAAAATTTCTCAGACATGTCTTGCTTGATGATTTGTAATTTAGAGTACGTTTTTTAAAATTTTTTTTATTTTGACAGCTGCTGTTGATTATGCCACACAAAGAATAATATTTAAACTACAGAAATCATTAACTATTTTACTTAAACACGCAAACGTTTGGCAGCACTAACAACTGACAATTGCTGTCAAAATATTTATCAAGTTGTTTTTAATAATTTAAGTGTGCGTGATAAATGCATGCAATTGATTCAATTATTGATTCGTCACAACACGAGGGAGGAATCATCAACGGAGCGGGTGAAGAAAGAAGTTAAAATTGAACTTATGATAAGAGAAACAGACATTGATTTGCAAATAATCGGAATTATTGTGGTTAAAGTAGTGAAAACACTTCAACGACATTCAAAATGCATGTAATTTAATATAATTTATGCGACAACATAAATTTCATTTAGTATGAGTTCAAGTTTTTAATTCAACTATAATATGTACTTAAATGACTTTATCGGCAAACAGCTGTAGAGAAGATATAAAACCTTTTTTTCTTATTAAGTAATAAATTCTGCAGTAATTAAGCTGATGTGGATTATTTAGTTTATAATCGAAGCGTATTATTGCCATCGCATAAGGATGGGTTCATTTATCATATATAATGCATGCACTTGCGAGAGTGTGTGTATTAATATATATGAAACAGTTGTATAGCTTTTATTGGAAATTCAATGAAAAAATCAGAGATAAAAAAATTATAAGCATACAAAAAATTATATGTGAAAGTTATAAAATTAAAGCCGCCAAAATTCGCAGCACCTTTTTATAAAGATGATCGTTTACAATTTTTGTTTTCTTTCAATTTTCTACTAAGATAATTTACTGGTCAAAAAAAAAAAATTCCCTTGTATATAAAATATCAATTTCGTGTTACTCCACAACTCCAACTGAATATTTTTCAACTAAAGTCTGCGTTGAGTTATTCTGCTATTCAAAAGGTATGCAAACTTTAATCCCGAATCGCCTCAGAATAGGAGTCAGGCATGAAAAATTCAATAATTTATAATTTCTTTGACGGTTTAACATAATAACAGCTCATATACTTTTGTATTTATAATTTTATAATAATTAATGGTATTCAGTAAAATAAACTACCAATACTAGTAATATTACTTATTTGAGAACAGTCTTAGGCCAAATATCAAACAAAAATTTTGTGTACTTGATTTGGTTTAACATGAATTAATTTATTTTTCAACCACTAACTGATATCGTTTGCAGAAATAAGAAAGAAGAAAAATAAGTGATTTCAAGGATCACTTATTTAGTTTAGAACCACATCATATTAGAGCAAATAATAAAAAATGGACGGCGTATCTTCAAGAACACGCTCACACAACCCTGCATAGTTAAAACTATACAAAGAGCTACATAATTCAGCCAAATAGATGCAACTAATAGTTTCCGTATGTTAAATAAAAACGAAAAATACGTGTCATCCGCCCACGAACATGCCCATTAAACTCATATATATTACATCTGCATAAATATTACCTTTAAAGAAAGACACGTATTTTGAAAAAATATAATATGTTATTTGTGGTAATCTTAATAAGGGGTTTGCAGTATTCCATATTCGGGCTTAACCAACTCAACAGTTTTAACTTGTTGTTCTTTCTCTTGTTATTTTCTCTTAATATTTTTTTTTTAACATCAAACCTTATTATAAAATAATTAATTTTCTTAATGGTGCTCTTTGGTGATTATATTAATTTTATTAAAATTTGATGCAGAGTCAATGCAGTGAATTATATAAATATACTCGTACTATTTGACATTATGCGAATATTAAACAGACAGATAGTAGGTGTCTGTTAAGTAGGTTGTCAACAGCGACTTTAAAGACAAAATGTAAATTCTATTATTAATTACCAAACAACAGTAACGCTCTCGGCAAGAAACTTAAACTTAGCTATATTTAAACAGATCATAAAAAAACTATATCAAATCAGTGTTGGCACATATTTTTAAGAAAATCTCTACGCAGTCTAAAAAGAAAATCTCTACTTTTCCCTACGCTCAAATATTCAAAAATTCCCAACAACCGTTTAATTTGCACTTCTATTGTTATATTTGCACTTTAACAAAACACTGTTAAAGCCGCCAAATAATTTTCGAATAACAACAAAATTAAACCAAAAAACTTAACTATATGTGAGTTTCTTCTCTTTAATATTTAAAATTAAATAAAATTTATTTGCTTTTGAAACATTTATTTGGTTATAAATTCAGATAAATACATCTTTTTTTTAAAGACAAATTAAAAAATCAAACAAAACAAAATTAGTAGTCGTATGGGAGGTAGGCTGTCCTTGGGCAGATTTCAAAAATATTCAATAGTGCAGATCCTTGGGTTCATGTACCGTGTATCATCCAATGTTCTCAACTCCTTCTGAACTCCTTCGATTACACTGAATCGTGAATGCTACTAATATAATATGCTATGCATTCTTAACACTACATGTAATGAACAGCGATAAAGATAACAAGTAAAGAAAGTCTAAAGTCAGTCTAGGCCGACTATGAAATACCCTAAACCCACTTTTCAAAAACAAAAAAAATTTTATTGTAAATGGGCGTGTCCGTGGGCGGATGAAGCCTTTATTTTATATGCATTTTAATGTTGATGAAAAATTTACACATACCAAGTCTTATTCCAGTAGCTCACAGTTAATGCCTTTATTGTGCTTTCGCTATGGGAGGTGGGTGAGTTCATGGACGGATGACTCACAATTTTTTAACACACTTTAGTTTTGGTATAAAATACATACATATCAAATTTAATTTCTCTATGACAAACATAACCTTATTTATTGAGTTTTAAATTTTTTGGGTTGTATAGGAGGTAGGCGTGTCCGTAAGCGGATGAAGTCCATTTTTCAAAACCATCTTTGTCTTGTCATACAAAACATACGTGCCAAATTTTAGCTCTGTAGGTTAAACAGAGGCTTATTTATTGTGTTTTCAATTTTTGGGTTGTATGGGAGGTGGGCGTTTCCGTAAGCGGATGACGTCTATTATTCGAAGACATCTTTTTATTGATATAAAAAACATACACATAAAATTTTATTGTTGTAGGCTTATTATGAGCTGAGTTATGCAGTTATAAATTTTTGCGTTGTATGGGAGGTAAGCGTGTCCGTGGGCGGATTCCAAAAATATTCAATAGTGCAGATCCTTGTGTGCATGTGACCATGTGCACCAAGTTTCATCCAATTATCTCTACTTCTTCTTCTTATCCTGTGTATACGGGCAACACACAGACGGGCAGACGGACGGACGGACGGACGGACGGACGGACGGACGGACGGACGGACGGACGGACGGACGGACGGACGGACATGAATAGCTCGACTCACGAGGTGACGCTGATCAAGAATATATATACTTTTCTATGCCGGACTCGCTTCGTTCTACGAGTTACAAACGTTTGCACAAAGTTAACATACCCTGACCTTTCAGGTTTAGGTATAAAAATAAATAAGAAGAAAATTGTGTACTAAAATAGAAAACGCGAAAATAGCCATAAAATATAAATATAGATATGCGGAGTTAATGATGGTTATATAGTTCTGAGGCCACACTTTTTTGTAATGATTACTTCTTATGTGATTTAATTTAATGCAGCAACATTTCCACAAGAAAAAAGATTGCCAAATAAATTTGAATGTAGATGAGATCATCTTTTTTATATTTTTTTTAAAATTTTTGTGTTTGCTTAAAATTCCCTTTCTTCAGAGAATCTAAAAAAATCAGCGCCTTTTTTTTCTTTAGGCCTATTTTCTGCGATAAAAACCCTTCAAGTTTGGAATTTCCCCTACATGTACCAAAACTGTATCAAATAAGTATAGAAATTATGTTCATATTGTAACGAGTTTACAAAAACGGGTTTGTGATGACCGTGGCATGCAGGTTAAGTGTGTGGCTTAGCATGCTCGGAGCCCGAGTTCGATCCCCAGCCACGGCGAAAAGTTTTTTTCAATAAAAAATTTTTCTGATCGGTCACCACCTCTCTGCAGACAATGGCAAACCTCAGAGAGTAAATAATGCCATGTAAAGCTTCTTGAAAACATAAACTTTAGCCGTTCGGAGTCGGCATAAAACATGTAGGTCCAGTTCTCGGTAAATTGTGTGCAAACATTTAATAACACACACAACATAATTGATCATAAGAAGCTCGGTCAAAGTCCTTTCAAGGGCTGAAATGGCCAATTTGTTTTTTTTTTTTTTTTTTGTAACAGGTTTACGTTGCAGCTGCTTGCTTGTGCTATTAGGCCTCTAAGACTTGGACACACCCGTTTTGAATATTTTTCGCACCTGAAGCTCTTCTATTTTCTAATTTCACGCTCTTCGATGCAAGAGCTCGTTCTGGTGCGCGGTCGGCAATTTTGGCATTTTAAATCACCGCGTCTTTCGCTGGTCATGCTCGTATAATAGCCCATCCACAATGACGACAACGGGCGACGCACATTGGGGTATTTGATCATCAAAGCGGAGATTAATTGAAAAATGAAAATTGGGATATCCGATTAATGTTTTATACCCGATTATTGTAGACAAAATTCTCCATCACTAGGCAAAAGAATCGATAACATATGTTGCTTAATTCAATTTTTGCTTTGTCTCAAAGTTCGTAATTTTTTTCGATTTTTTCGCGTCTTTACAAAAAGTGAATTTTTTGTATTTTCAAGTGCCAATTTTTCTATTTTTGCCATAAAAAAATCCTAATATTATTATGGATCCTTCAAGTTCAGGTAATTTCGAACAAAAAAATAGTTACCGGTCGACATTTACCTGTTAGAACTAATTTTAATCATTTATGGAAAAAAGGTCTAAATTTTAGCCATTCTTGAGAAGTATGTAGAGTTTTAAAGTGGTACCAGTCAACTTCGTGTTTTGAAATTTATATATTTTTAAAGCTTAGGAACTGTACTAATATAATAAACAAAAACATTTTGCGCGTTTTTGCGCCAATTCGATTTTTAACAAATTTTGTAAAAAAACTCATGTCGTCCAAAGTGAGAGAAGAACCGTGGCTGTAGTTTTTGTTTTGTTCTCGCTTTCGTTATCATCATCATATATTGTTGTTATTGTTATTTATGTTTGTTTATTGCAATATTAGTATGCACTCTACACAAAAATAATATGTGTGTTCTGTTCATTGTGTTGTTTGGTTTATTTAAAGTGTAGGGTAAGTTTATTTTGTCTTCACACTCGTGTTCTTAAACAATTTTGTATAACTTAATTTAAATAACAGATAATATGTGTAAAATAAGTGTGTAGTGTTACTTTACATTAACTATTATATCTATTTAATATGAATACAATTAGATGTGAGTGGTTGTGGTGGTATATTTCGGGTTACAACAATAACAACGGTAATGATGTGCTGTTATATTTTTGTTAAGTGTTAATATATAGGATATGTTGTTCGTCCTCGTTATTTTGGTAATTTATACAAGAAATTGTAGAAATTGTTGAATTGTTTATAAATATAAATGAAGAATTAAAATTTCAAAGTTTTATTTAAATTTTTTTA
The DNA here is from genome assembly GCA_958299015.1 of Tetanocera ferruginea. NCBI lineage: Eukaryota > Metazoa > Arthropoda > Insecta > Diptera > Sciomyzidae > Tetanocera > Tetanocera ferruginea. The sequence continues at coordinate 155,716,862 of OY282642.1, read as the reverse complement.
TTGTTTTCATTAGGTAAATTTGTTTGTAACAAAGGGGGCGTGGCACCGCCCTATTCCACCTTGGCTGTAATTCATACAGTACGATCAACATATATACCAAATCTCATCTTCCTACCTCTGATAGTTCATGAGATATAACCGTTCTAATTTTTAGGTTATATGGGCGGTGCCACGCCCCTTTATCCAGTCACAACCAAGTATAGCCAAGTACTATTACACCGTCAACAGTACCACATTGGGAATGTTTCATGACAATCGGTCTATTATTATGGCCTGCATAGCGATTTTTAATAAGGGGGAGTGGCACCGCCCACTTTTCCAAAAAATTTGTATCATATGTCACTCAGGGATAACGTATCATTCTTATAGTGAAATAATTTTTCAAATCGGATAAGTAGTTTAATTGATCTCCGTTTTGGGGGTCCAATACCCCACTGTGCGACGGACGACAGGTCTCCACTCTGTCGTTGTAGAGAAATTTCGGGCGACTTGAATTTTTTAAACGCGACAACAACAAGCTACAGCAGAAAGTGCTTAATGAAATCAGCAATATTTTTTCAGGTTATTGAATTGAATTTAAATTAAATTATATTATTTAATAAACTCACATCAAAGTTTGCAATTAAATATATAAATTGAACACAAAAACGAGCACTCGAGCAGCCGGCATGAAAAAAACACGAATGTAAACAATGACTGACATTTACTTTTGTCGTCTGTTTTTGTCGCCAAATTAGAATTAAATTGAAGCTGGCTACAGCTACATTTGATGTCGGGCAACAATGTCGTCGCGATTGTCTCCAAAAGTTCATCCCATAAGAAATACATGTGAAAAAAAGTGACGTTTGACGCTCGTCGCTCGTTGTCGTCATTGTGGATGGGCTATAAGATGACTCAGAAAGAGTGGTGCACGGAGCGTAGTAGTACTGTGAAGAGCAATTGCGGCACTTCACGAAGTTTCCGTTGAGAGGCAGCGCCTGAGAACAGCTGTTGCAGAAAAATCTTGATGTTTGAGGGGGTGATCGGTGCATATTTGAAGAAATTTTTGTTATTTATGTTTGCTGTTGTTTTGATTTTACGTTGATTTGTTTATTATGAATTTGGTATTTTTTGTCACTTTTTCACTCAGAAGTTTTTTGATTATTTGTTTTAATTTATTTAATAAAAGCCAAATTGTTGATTTTAAGTTTGAATTGTTATTATGAATGTTTAATTAATTTTAAAAACACAGGTTTTTATATTTTGTTGTAACTGAAGATATACTAAAAAGGTTATTTGAAACTCGAGAGCGACTAAAAACACGTCCGTTCGCGATGAAAGCTGACTGTTGGATTTTCACATCCGCGGTTAAGCCGTTGCTCATTTTGATATTATTTGTCACGAAAAGAGTCAGTAGGCAGTGATTTACCCTTTTTTCATCATTTTTAAATGCAAGTGTTAAAATTTATTGAGACATAATTAAACTATGGTTTAATTAAACGCAAGTGTTAAAATTTATTGAGACATAATTAAACTATGGTATGTCCCAGGCGAATTTAACTCAGTGGCAAGTGTGTTGGAGGTCTTTGAAGGCACTAAAGCTAGAGAGCTATGGTGTGGAACATTTGAACCCAATACCGCAAATCGGGTTCAAATTACAGCTTACGTTAAGAAAAAACTTATTTTTTTTCGTATTGAAGTCATTTCACTGAATTTTGTTGCATGAGTGTGTTCGATTTTGCTGCAATAAGAAATATGTAACTAAATGTTAAAAATTAAAAATACATTAATTAATATTAGAAAATTTGTATTTACAACACTAATGCAAATAAAATAAATGCCATCCAGAAAATTGATATGGGTGAGCTTACGGTGAGTGTTGCTCTCAACACTTTATATGCTGATTGTGGTAATGACAAGGGTTTGCTCATATCTCGAACTTTTTTCCTGCAACAATATTTTCTGCCTCTTCAGAGTTGAAAGAATTTTAATAAAAATATGCATATTTATTAAAATAATAATTTTTCTTTTGTTAGATTAAAATTAAATCACGTTAGCACACAACACAAAGCAGTTTCAATTGTAAAATTTTTTATTTTGTTTTTTATTTGTGAAACAAACTTCGATTCGTGTACGCTCGAATGTAGTTGTAACTAGTTGCTGTAATTCGGCCACTGATCAACACATCAGTACCCAAACTGTTAATGGTGTAGTCAGCGATAGCAACCTTTATTCAAAAATATTGTGTAAAACCAGTTGTGAACTACAGTAAACGTTTTGACATTGAGTAAAAATAATTTATAATTGAACTTCTTACGTTCTGCTCAATATTAGAACCAAATTAACTTTAGAAAACAATAACTTCTATGTGTTGTTTACAATTGCTTGAAGGTGTTTTGTCAGTAACAGTTTCTTTTAATATGTAATAATTTTCATAACAATTGGTGTTATTAAATTGTATTGAAACATTTCAAATTGATTTCTTGTTTTGCATTAGGCAATGATTGTTTTATAAAATCAAATTTCCTTTTCTTTTCTTTTTTTATGAAATTTTAAAATTTTATCAATTTCTGTTGCAGACTTTTCCACTCAGAAATCTGCAGCACAGTTCAATAACGAACCATTTATTTTTACTCAGGTGTCTTGTGTATTTGACATTTACGCAAGTAATTAACTCAAATTTACGTTATTCTGAATTCAAAAGCTACACTTTGTGCAGTTAACCTAGTAAGGCAGAGCGTGCGAGTTTCACAAACCAGCCTTTTTTTAACGAATGCAAGCAAAGCTTTGAGCTTTTTCTTGTATTCTGAATATCAATGCATGGCTGCGGTTTAACTTTTGATTGCCATGAAACAGTTACTGTTGGTTGGCTGTTACACGATGCGTGCTTTGAAGCAATACAATTTCGTTACAATTCCATGCATTGAATGTGGAGCATAACAGTTACAAAACCAATATGTATCCTTTTGTAACGATTTTATTGTACTTTTGGCATTTATATTGCAACATTTTAATTGAAAATGTTGGCAAGTTCAACGCAAGTTTGATCTTCAACTGTTGTATTTCAAGAATATAGACCATTGCAGTGAGTTTTTGTTAACAGTTAAAATATTTTAAGGTTATTTATAACAATTTTTGCATAATAATAATGTATTCGTGTAATTAATATTGCATTTTTTGCATTAAAGGCAACATTTTGAACCGCGAATTTCTAATTTTTAGCAATATCTCGAATATAATAAAAAAATCTTATTGAAAAAAAACAAACGAATTCACCATTTCAGCCCCTGAAAGAACTTTGACAGAGTTTCTTCTGTTCAATTGTGTTGTGTGTGTTATTGAATGTTTGCACAGAATTGACCGAGAACTGAACCTAAATGTTTTATGTCGACTCCGAACGGCTAAAGTACATGTTCTCAAGAATTTTTCATGACATTATTTACTCTCTGAGGTTTGCCTGTGTCTGCATTGAGATGGAGACCGACCAGAAAATTTTTTATTGGACAAAAGCTTTGCCGCGAGAAGGAATCAATCTCGGCAAGCCACACACTTAACATGCATGCCACGGACACCACCAATTATAAACACAAGAGAGTAGAAAATATCATTTATCAGTTCTATAGAGTTGGTATAAATCTTATAAACCTAGTTGCGCGTATTTTAACAAAATCAGTTCATTACATCCGCCAACATTTAATATCAAGAAGATCGATAAAACGTTCTCCCGAACAATGAAACGACAATTTTGCTTTCATTACTGATTGGATTACATTAAAATATTACTTGTATTTTATGCCGCTAAAACGGAAAATTAATTTATTTAAATTTTGCTAATGTTCATCTTTTGCATCATTTCGTTTGGGAAGGAACTAATTTATAAAGTCCCTTTTTGAAAGAGAAATACCTTCTATGTTGAATTTAATGCAAATTTTAGAAAATAATTTGATTTACTTATTTCTTGATGTATACTTTAAATTTCCCCGGAACAACTAACGTACCCTTTGAACTCTTAAATTTTCATTGCTTCCATTTTATGAAAATATATTTTCAGCTAAATGTCAACTATCAATACTGAGCTAAAAAAGTAAATTTCACAAATAGATTTGCAGAGAATCTTCGCGAAAGTTTGTCGAAATGTCCATCAAATGAATGCAAACATAGAAGCTATGCATGTTTACGAAACGTTGTTCACTTTTGATATTTTGCTGCAATTTACTCAACACCATTGCTATTCCTTTGCTCGTCTGCTCTTTTGTATAGAACAAACAATATCTTTGCATAAAAAAGAAAATAGAACCAGTTGAGTGACTGCTGAAGACATGAATTGAATTTCAGGTGATTTTCTTGATTTTCAGGTAATTTTTATGTTATAAGAATAAAAAAATCACAAACAAACTAACAAAATGTTGACAGATTGCAAACGGTTGTGAATGCAGTAACAGCTGAGTTCCAGAATGGAATATGAACAACAACAACAAACATTTTAAGTCATCTTATTGTATCTTAAAGAGTATCTGAAATGAAAGAATATATTTTGAAATGTTGCATAAATTACTATTTGTTTGTATGAAATCAAGGAGTAAAAAGCAACACAAAGTAGGGGAAGAGTGGCATGAAAGAGCCAAGTTTTGAAAGAGCCATCTTGATTTACGCGGTAGTTTTCATACGAATGCTTCTTAAATTATAATTTTTAAGAAGCAATACTCGCCATATGGCACCCTCGAACATTTGACAGTTCACTGATAATAAACGACGATGGTGTATCGTATTTTGGATTTCTTCATCATTAAGTAAGTTTTTCAGAACATTTTATTTGTTTTGTGACGTCTTCACCTTTAAAACTTACAGTAATATTATTATACTATAATTTTATGGATATATTAGGCCTACCAATAACATATTTATTTTGCCGGAAAAATCTTGATTTCATACTAATTTTTGAGGTTATGTTTCTTTGGACAATATGTTTTGAAAGAGCTGGGTTGCGGTGGTATGAAGAAGCGTAAAGGAAGTTTAGGTTTATTTTTGTCAAAAATGTTTTTAAGTGTTTTAAACCTCTTATTTTGTTTTTGGAATAGGTCTTATTTTTATAGATTTTCTTCAAAGCGATTTAATTTTTTTGCTAAAAATATTTTTAAGTTTTTTAACTATTTTTTGTTTTTAGTTTTGAATTTTTTTATTTATTTAATTTGTTTTTGTAAAAACAATACTTTTTACAATAACAATTAATATTTTTAATAAAATATTCGTTATTTTCCGTGTTAAGTCTTGTAATAAGAAGATGACTCTTTCAAAACTTTGGTTGGCTCTTTCAATGCCTATGTGTTATGAAAGAGCCGAATTTCATGTTTTTTATAAATGGCTACAGGTCCAAGAATATTGTTGATTTTGGAAAATATTTCATGGTATTACGTTCATAAATGAATGAGAAAATACTTTGGATACAAGAATTATAATTTTATTAATTATTTTTATATATTTTGTAACTTTTTTAAAACTGGCTCTTTCATGCCACTCTTCCCCTAAGAAAGGCATTTAAAGACAAACTTCAGCATTAGTTTAATGCACCAACATTCGAACCATCATCATGAATATGCTATAAATAGTTTTGGTAATCTGAAATGAAATTGCTGTAGGTAAAGATAATTTAACTATAAAACAATTCAAACTACCTGTAAGGCTGTGCTAACTGTCAGTGGCATTATGCCAGCTACATCTATTGTAGCTGGAGCTAGAGATTTCAACAACATAAAACCAACGAGCTCCTGTTCCTTCTGAGGTAGCATAAACCAGTTTATGTCGAACATTTCACTTGTAAAGCGATCATTCTGAATGAAACGAAGAAAGTTTTCGTTAGAAACAAAAAAAAAACACTTAATATGATCTCTTATCTGAGCTTAACCCACTTACGCAGACTTCAATCTTTGTGCCAAGCATACAATATGAGTACAAACTGCTTAGAGGTAACAATATGTATGCGTATCCACCAGGCCATTCACTGGTTAGAAGCACGAAAAGCGTACAAATTATCGAAATACCGGCTGTAGTAATCTGCACTGTTATAGTGTAGTAAAAAATTTCATTGCAGCTTATATTAAATCTAAAATAATTCAATTCAAGTTAATTTTAAATATTCTTGCTATGTCATTAATTCTTAACTGATTGTATTTCTTATGCCAGCTGATAATGTCTCTGAGCAAAATCCTCTGCGTGTGCACTTCTGCCGAGTTTTCTAAGCATTTATTTAGTTCTTGAATTTTTAATCCGAAAATATCTGCAAATAGCAGCGACTGCAACAAATATATCACCACGAACATATCCCCTGCAAAAAGCCCAAATATACCAACATAAACACATAAGCTGTGTGCTACCATTGTGGCAAAATAACCGAAATTCGTCTCCACATTCAGACCAGGCAGCAGGAAATGCATAATTAATAACCGTCTTTTAGTTATTATAAACGTACCAATTGGCACACATATAAGTCCTGTGGCAACGTAAAGATAGATCCAACCAAACAGTTTGATAGCTTTTCGCACACGTTTGCAGCTACGATTGAGAACAACTTTATACTCAGCTCCTTTCTGTTCATACTCTTTATATAAAGCCTCAAGTTCATAACGTAGTGTAACAAAATATTTTGTGTATGCAAAGCCCGTCATAAGCTTAGCTATTCCCTGCAATACGCTACTCATCATGCAAGAGGCTTCTAGTACTATAGTTGGATTTTCTTCGTAAAGATTTATAATCGTGGTTACATTAAAAATTATGTAAAAAGTAATGGTGGTTATAACAACGCTATTGACCCAATTAAGACGAAAATTTGGACTTGATACATCCATTCCAACAAAAGCACCAAATAGTCGTGCTATTTTTATTATGCTGTCAAATGATTTCGTTGGAGAAATGCCTTCTTCAAACATGGTTAGATTATTTGTCTACATTGGTTAGAGTATAACATTAGCTCTTATTTATACAGAAATGGTTTGAATGTTTAAGCCGATGGTACCTTGTTGTTGGCAGGTTGTTCTCACACAAATAGAGGTCAAATTATTTCATGTGATTAGATAATTGCAACTCTTTTGCATATTAAGTTTGTTGAGCTCAAATACACTTGAAAGAGTGTGTGAAAGGTATTAAATATGTGTGAATTTAATATTTACCATAATTACAGAAAAAATATTCATATACTTGACGCAGTTCATAGTACATAAATCTATTTATCGACAGAAAAGGCTAAAGGGGTTTAATGCATATGAGCTAGGGATGACAATCCAGAGATCCCGATCTTTTTTGAATCCCGAAAATCCCGAGACTAGTCGATTTAAATTCCGGGACTGCCAAAAACAGTTTTTTTTTATAGCTAATTAAATTTTTCAAACTGTTATAGAAAATATTTCCCTTTTGAGGATCTTATTTGATTTTTATTTGAGTTTATTTGTTTTATTGGTAGCGGCTTTACGAGTGTGTAACACTGTTTTGAGTAAAAAGTTGACTTTATGTTTAAAGCAAAATCTACTACTAAACACGAAATTTTACAACGTCATGTTAAATTTGGTCACAAAAAAGAGTTGAAGCTTATACAAGATTATATGGCAAGATGGTACACTCAGGGAAAAAATGCTGTTTTATCAAACAAATCATGGGTTGAAATAACAGATTTCACTGTTAAATACCATCCAACAATTGAAACTTTCAAATCAACAGTCGGTTGACTGTTGGTCTAGGAACACGAAACCCGTATAAAAACTTATTTATTGAAATTTGATCACTGGTTTGAAAGTTCATGTATAGCCGAGTATGCTAACGTGTGCGTCTAGTAATCGAGTATCCACGATTCAAATCCGGCAAGGCCAATAAAAATTTTTTTTATATAAAATATTTTTTTTAAATAAAAAATGAATTTTGCAATTTTTTTTTTCTTGCAAGATTGTAAGCATTTTATGCTGAAGGTTATTTATGACCAAGCAATTAATGAAACAGAATTATAATTATTTAAATTATTAAATTACAATTTTTGATACTTACACAGCTAGGGTTCGAACCCACGTCTCCCGCATGACAGTCTAGTGCACATCCACTGAGCTACTGGCAACGATAATATAAATATAGCAAAACACATATAAAAACTATTGCTTAGAAAAAATTGACAATTCAATATAAGCACAAAAATATTTCAACAGATGATTTTAACAGCACAAAAATACTTTGAAACGTTCATTCAACAAAGAAAATTGTTTACTTAAACGCAAATCATTCAATCGAACAGTGTTTTGAAATAACAGCGGCCGACTGTTAATATTACAGTTGATATTTTTCTAAGTGTATAGTATGCTAGACATGTTGGACAGTTATAGTTTTCTTAAAGTCAGTACGAAAAAGGACACCATTGATCTTAAAATTAATTTTTTGCTTAATTTTAATCATGAGTTTGATTAAAGAAGTAGCATGTGTTCTTCACCCAGTCAAAGTTAACGTATGAACTTAACTTCAAATGTGACGTCGCTTGGAATTTTATGCTGAAATAAATAAAGAGGGAATAAATCTACTTTAAGCAATTACTTATTTAATATACTTGTTGAATGGTTAAAGCAATGGAGAACAATTCTGTCAAATGTTAACTCTTTTTTATTTAATCCAAATAATATGTATGATCTTAAATATAACTTTTCTTAAGCTCCTAGTATTACCTCAATTAGAAAAGAGCTCGAGACGTCTAAACAATGTCTCGTTATATAAGTTTAATGCAGTAACGTCTCTAAATTATTATTCTGTCAAACACTTATTCTGTCAAAAACAAGACAACTACAATACTGTTCTATAGTCATTATACCGAGCACTTAAAAGCAAACTTTGTAATGCGAAGAAATGTGTGGGGTAATAATTATTAATTATAATTAGAAACTCAGCTTTTATTTTGGAGTTATCTGGGAATGTTCCGCATGCGATTGTGGAATGCGAAGAATATACGCACAGGTATGCAACGAAAGCTTGATGTAGATAAGCTGCTATCACAACGGACCGCCGAGGCCTACTGCAATCAACTCTCGTAAGAGTAAGCTCTTACCTCGACGACGCACATTGGAAAAAACATAGCAAATACGCTCGCATCGCCTCTTTTCAACGCTAGCATCTATATTATTAATGCTAGAAACTTGAATTCTGGGTACTTCATAAAAAATCCTTCATGAGAAGGATTTGACTTCAGAAGTTATGACTTTTAAGGAACTGTGCTGTGTGAAGTCAAAGAAATATATCAAAATTCCGGCAATGAATTTGGATAGCTGGTTTAAAATAAAAACTCCCATGTTCCAGCGTTTTTTAAGTTGAGGCATTAAAACCATTTTAAATTCACCATTTGTGGAACATATTTTGTGATGGAAAAGTTTTTTAATTTTGAAAAAAGTTTAATTCCTATTTCTGTTATTGCTTCCAATGGTTATAAAAAGACTATATTTTGGTAGTTAAGTGGTCTTAGAGGCCATTTATTGAAATAATTTAATATTTAAAGTATAAAAATTCAACTCGAATGCCAACCACTGTTTTACATGTACAGTAGATCGTCTCGCCTTATAGGCAAAAAAAAATATCGCCTCACACCAGCTAATCTGAAGCATTATTGAAAGAAAGTTTCGAACAATTTTTTTTTTTTACCGAACGTAGGGGAGTGGTCGTGCATCGACATATTTCTTTATAACTTCGGTATTTATCGTGCGATCTAAAAGAATGAAGTGTTTTTGTTTTTGTCTCAGAGAGACCTATTTTTGTCTCTAAAATTTAAAAGTTGCAAAAAAATTACAAAAACTTTATAAAAAATATTTCTAGTGAACAAAGCGAAAAAATTTCTTTAGTAAGAATTTCATGATTTTTTACGGGCTTTCCATTTCTGAAATCAAAATGGTACGTTAAGATGATAGAAACTGTGGTCCTGTGGGTCAGTACTATAAGGAATCAACTGAAGTCAAGTCAGTCCTAGAAACAAAAAATAGGTCTCCCTGAGACAAAAAAAAAAACACAACATTCATTAAGATCAGACGATAAATAACGAAGTTATAAAGAAATATGTCGATGCGCGACCCCTAGTTCGGTAAACAAAAAATATTTCTTTGAAACTTTAATTCAATAATGCTTCAGTTAAGCTGGTGTGCGGCGAAATTTATTTTTTCGATACCGTCTAATGTACAGCTTTGCGTTGAAAATTCTCTAACTCTCGCAGCTCTCTCTATTTCCTTTGAAAATTCTCTAAATCTCTCAGCTCTCCGCAAATAAATTTGGTGTCATCTTCAAGGTGAAAATTTGAAGTTATCAGATCCGAAGTATTTCGAGGAATCAGGAGGAATCACAAAAGTTATGGCTTAATAAAAATCAAAAAAAAAAAAAATGAAAAAAGCGTACAATAAAGAACCCGTGACTTGCCAAAAGATTACAATTGGAAAAAAATTCTTTTTTAAAAGCACGTCTAAAGTGCCTTTATTCTATTATTCTTTATTGTTTTCGGAATCCTCTCGAGGTCAACTTTAAAATAAGGGGTGGTTTTTTCAAACTTTTTTTTTCGACCCACTCTAATGTACACATCAATGAAACTTTAAGCCCCATACTATTTAGTCGTGTCCTTTGACTGGCAAAAGTGAGCAAGCAGTGGTCAGATGGGCCTATCATCGCCCATAGAATAAGAAATATTCATATAAAAAAGCTTTGGAACAGAATGTGGGATGAAAACAAAGCTCAGTATGGAGTAAATAATTGATCAAGTTTTTATACTGGAACGAACATTGGAAAACTGGGCGTGGCTTTGCCCATGTAAGTCAAATTTTTGAAACAGATTATCTATGAAAGTAAAATAAGATCAGTCATATATATGATAATTGCCAAAGATCTCTAAACAGTGCAACAGTTTGTAAATTTTTTAGTGCTGATCCTTAACTTTAACATAATATTAAGAATTCTGTTTATTTTATTGGTGAAATCTATAGTATTTAAAATTATTAATTAAAAAAAATGTAAAAAATAATTAAAAAAGCATTTTAAGGCTTTTATAATAAAAAAAAAAATAAAAAAAGGTTGAAGCAAGTAGCAAACAGATGTGGTACCATTTTTTTTAATAAAGCTTTATATTTTCATATGTATTGTTTTGATCATTATCCGCGATTACCTGTGGAAGTTGCATTTGAAAGAAAATGTATTATTTTTTTTATATTTTCTTAAAATTTATGCTTTTTCAAGGATGTACATTTCCTTTTTTTGTCACAGGACCAAACTTTTAGGTATACAAATTTTAAGTCTAGTTTTTTGTGATTTGTTGTTGAAAATTTTTTTTATTTTGACTTTAGTTTGAAGTTGTTATGAGCATTTTAGTAAGGGGATACGTTTAGTGAAATTTTTGATTAAATATTTTTGAAGTTAGGCATGACTTTGGAGGTCCATAAAACAAATGGTAAGGCATATGACATAAAACAAATATATTTCTATCATTAAACATATCCAAAATCATTAAATCATTGTAAAAAAACCAAGAAAAAAGTCGAGATGTAATCGTAATGCGGGTGTTTTGCCTGATTTTTAAAAATTATCTACTGTTGAAGTGGCAAAGAAAACTAATTTCAAATCTATTTAAATATGTATTCAAGCATTAAAAGCATTTAAAATTAAAAAAGCCAAAAATGTAGTTTTGATCAATCTACCTTAAACTTAAATAATCGCTATTATTCAAAATGTTGCCTTACGTCATATTAGAATTAGGCCAACGATAATAAAATTCTTAAATGACACCGAACGAGAAATTTATACACTGAGGGAAATATGTGTTAAAATTAAATGAAATTGTGTTCATTTTAAACGAATTTGTTTTTGAAATAGAGCTTGAAACAAATTCATTTAAATTAAACACAACTGTTCTTAAAGTTAAATTTAAAACAAGGGTTTTTGTTTTTAAAACAATGTTTTTAAATAAGAAAACAAATTTAAAACAAAAATTTTTAAATTTAAAACAAATGTTTTTAAGCATAATTTTTTCGATGCCATTTTTTAAATTTTTCCGAGTTATTGATGACAGATTCGTAATCAGCGACCCTTGGGACCCTCCGAATACCGAATCTCAACTCCTTTCAATGAAGTTTGCATTTTAAATATTTCAATATTGAAAAACTGAATTAGTTTTTATTTTATTTTATGTTCGATATTTTTCAAACCAATGAAAATTCAAAATTCAAAAAATGTCAAAGAAAGTTTCAAAGAAATAATGAATGAAAAAAAATTGAAAGGAGTGTATAGTTGAAATTTAAACACAATTGTTTTAAATTTTGTTTTGTAGAAACGCAAAGGCGTTAAATTTATATTTTAAAAATTTTTGTTTAATTTTAAAGTATGTTTTTTTTTCTCAGTGTACAAATACAATTTTTTTTCATTTAATATTTTATTAAATTGTTATTTTTCTTGCTTTTTTTTTATTAGCAAAATCGTTAATTACATTGTCAAAGTCTATATCTTTTCTTAATTTGGCAAGATTTTGTAGGCGAGACTAATGTAGGTTTTTATGTGTTTTAACTTAGAGAAGCTTCTCTCGCAAGTGGCAACACTAACAGCAATGGTTAGAAAGATGAGTAAAGGTATAACAATGTTAGGAACTGCGTTTTCTAGACTTAATTTAAAAATAAATTGTAAAAGTTCAAGTAGACCTTTCATACAAGAATCAGTTTCTTTGTGCGCAGTAGATATATAATATTCTGAAGTATTTTTCTCTCAAGGAGAAATTCTTCCTGGCCAATCAACACATCAAAGCACAAAACAGCTATTTTTACCAAATATACCTTAGTTGAAAAACGTTATGCTGTTAAACCAATTTTCTACTGGATATTTCCACTGATAAGTTAAAACACGGTTGTCTACGGAAAACATTACGAGTTCATTATTATTGATAATGGAATCAGCTTCCGAAAATGTTAGTAAATAATTAACTTAAATTATTATGTTTTATTATTATAACTTCAATTAAATAAAGTAATTATGCTTGTACGGTGATGTTTTAATGCGTTACGTTTAATAAATTGAGTGTTTTTTACGTTTTTAAAATTATTGTGTAGTGATGAGAAAAAAAACTTTTTCAGGTTTCTCAAGTCTCAAGTCGATGATTGCTCATATGAAAACGAAATCGAACTTTTTTTTTTTTTTAAAACTATAAAAATTATTTAGAAAAAAACGAGAATGAAAAAGATTAAAACAAAATTGAACTGACAATTAATAAGAATTTCAAACAAAAAAGAAATTAATGAAATCCTTTATGAAATGACCGAGTTATTCACTTTCAAAGCCAGCACTTTCATTTTTGATTAATTTTTTTTTCTCTATTTCACCAAAAAATAAAATAAGTAGGTACCTATTAAAAATTTTTTGTTTCAGGTACGAAATAGTTTCATAAAGATTTAAACACAAATAATTTTGTGTTTAAATTAATTTGCAATTTTAAATGTTTTTAATATTATCGTAAGTGCCACGTTTACAAGCATACTTGCGAAGCGTTGCGAGCGAAATTATCGAATGTGCCAAAAATAGGTTTTTTGCGGATAATGTAAACTTTTCCACAGGAAAATTCTTGATTTTAGTTGTGTAACTTAACAATCTAAGCATAGCCAAATTTGGTTTTGATGTTTCAAGCTAAAGCACAGAAAAGTAAAAAAAAACGCTCTTCTGTACAATTTGGTTTTTGGCGCAAACGATAATTTCGCGCAAAGGGGTCGATATATTTAAGCATATATATTATCTTTGAACGAAAGGCTGTAATTAAATAATAATTTGTTAAAATGACGCTATATAAACTGCGCTGTAAGACGTTATTCTACGTCAAAAAAAAAACACATTGGCCATTTCAGCCCCTGAAAGAACCTTGACCGAGCTTCTAATAATCAAATTGTGTTTTGTTTGTTATTAAATGTTTGCACTTAGTTGACTGCGAACTGAACCTACATGTTTTATGCCAACTCCAAAAGGCTAAAGTTCATGTTCTCAAGAAGCTTTTCCATGGCATTATTTACTCTGTGAGGTTTGCCATTGTCTGCAGAGAGGTGAGAGGTGACCAATCAGAAAATTTTTTATTGAAAAAAAAAAACATATTCAACAGTTCTATAGAGTTGGTATACTATAGAGTTGGTATCTTATACATCTAGTTCCGCGTGATTTTAAAAAAAATTTCATAACATTTAATCTCAAGAAGATCGATAAAGCGTTCTCTCGAACGCTGAAACGACTATTTGTTTTTTTATTTTCTAACTGATTGGATTGCTTTAAGATATTACTTGTATTTTATACCGCTAAAACGGAAATTTAATTCATTTAAGTTTTGCAAGTGTTAATCTTTTGAATCATTTTGTTGTCAAAAAAAAAAATTAATAATGTTCCTTATTGAAAGGGAAATGCCTTCCATGTTGGATTTTACTCATGTTTTAGAAAATAACTTGATTTACTTATTTCTTGATGTATACTTTAAATTTCTCCGGAACAACTAACGTACCCTTTGAACTCTTAAATTTTCATTGGTTTCATTCTATGAAAATATATTTTCAGCTAAATGTCAACTATCAATACTAAGCTAAAAAAGTAAATTTCACAAATAGATTTGCAGAGAATCTTCGCGAAAGTTTGTCGAAATGTCCATCAAATGAATGCAAACATAGAAGCTATGCATGTTTACGAAACGTTGTTCACTTTTGATATTTTGCTGCAATTTACTCAACAGCATTGCTATTCCTTTGCTCGTCTGCTCTTTTGTATAGAACAAACAATATCTTTGCATAAAAAAGAAAATATAACCAAATGAATGACTGCTGAAGACATGAATTGAATATCAGGTGATTTTCTTGATTTTCAGGTAATTTTTATGTTATAAGAAATTAAAAAAAAACAAAATGTTAACAGATTACAAATGGGTGTCAATGCAGTAACAGCTGAGTTCCAGAATGGAATATGAACAACAACAAACATTTTAAGTCATCTGATTGTATCTTAAAGTGTATCTGAAAGAATCATTTTTGCATATGTTGCATAAATTACTATTTGTTGGTATGAAATCAAGGAATAAAAAGCAATGCAAAGTAAAAGAGGAATCTAAAGGCAAACTTCAGCATCAATTTAATTCACCAACATTTGAACCATCATCATAAAGATGCTATAAATACTTTTGGTAATCTGAAATGAAGTCGCTGTAGGTAAAGATAATTTAACTATAACACAATTCAAACTACCTGTAAGGCTGTGTTAACTGTCAGTGGCATTATGCCAGCTACATCTATTGTAGCTGGAGCTTGAGATTTCATCAACATTAAACCAACTAACTCCTGTTCTTTCTGAGGTAGCATAAACCAGTTAATGTCGTAAATTTCACTTGTAAAGCGATCATTCTGAAAGATAAGGCGAAAATTTTCGTAAAAAGAAAACAACACACTAAATGTGATGTCTTTTCTGAGCTTAACCCACTCACGCAAACTTCAATCTTTGAGCCAAGTAAACAATATGAATACAAACTGCTTAGAGGTAACAATATGTATGCGTATCCACCAGGCCATTCGCTGGTTAGTAGCACGAAAAGCGTACATAGTATCGAAATACCGGCTGTAGTAATCTGCACTGTTATAATGTAGTAAAGAATCTTATTGCAATTTATATTAAATCTAAAATAATTAAATTCGAGTTAATTTTGAATTTTTTTGCTATGACATCAACTCTTAACTGATTGTATTTCTTATGCCAGCTGATAATGTCTCCGAGCAAAATCCTCTGCGTGCGCACTTCTGCCGAATTTTCTAAACATTTATTTAGTTCTTGAATTTTTAATCCGAAAATATCTGCAAATAGCAGTGACTGCAACAAATATATCACTACGAACATATCGCCTGTAAAAAGTCCAAATGTACCAACATAAACACATGCACTTTGTGCCATCATTGTGGCAAAGTATCCAAAATTTGTTTCCACATCCAGACC
This sequence comes from Tetanocera ferruginea, assembly GCA_958299015.1. NCBI lineage: Eukaryota > Metazoa > Arthropoda > Insecta > Diptera > Sciomyzidae > Tetanocera > Tetanocera ferruginea. The sequence continues at coordinate 155,700,911 of OY282642.1, read as the reverse complement.
AGGCAGCAGGAAATGCATAATTAATAACCGTCTTTTAGTTATTATAAACGTACCAATTGGCACACACAAAAGTCCCGTGGTAACGTAAAGATAGATCCAACCAAACAGTTTTATAACTTGTCGCACACGTTTGCAGCTACGATTGAGAACAAGTTTATACTCAGATCCTTTCTGTTCATACTCTTTATATAAAGCCTCAAGTTCATAACGAAGTGCAACAAAATATTTTGTGTATGCAAAGCCTGACATAAGCTTAGCTATTCCCTGCAATACGCTACTCATCAAGCAAGAGGCCTCCAGTACTATAGTTGGATTTTCTTCGTAAACATTTATCATCGTGGTTACGGTAAAAGTTATGTAACAAATAATGGAGGATATAACAACGCTATTGGCCCAATTTAGACGAAAATTTGGACTTGATACATCCATTCCAACAAAAGCACCACATAGTCGTGCCATTTTTATTATGCTGTTAAATGATTCTGCTGGACAATTGTCTTCTTTAAACATGGTTAGATTTTTTATAAAATAAATTCTTATTTATACAAAACTGGTTTGAAGGTTCACCACGATGATAGTTTGTTGTTGGCAGGTTATTCTCACACAGATGGCTGTCAAATTATTTGATGTGATTAGATAATTGCAACTCTTTTGCATATGAAGTTTTTTGCTGTCATCTTGACTTGAAAAACTGTGTGAAAGATATCAAATTGTATGAATTTATGACATTTACCATAATTACAGAATAATTTTTTATATTAATCGTACGGATTTTTAAAAATTCTTTCGGATTTGACGCAGATTTTTATCTAACCTTTTCGATACATATGATACAACCAAGGGCGTAGGCAGGATGAAAATTAGGGGGGGGGAAACCCATTATAAATTTATTTTTTCCATATCTTCCATTCTTGGATTTTACGAGTCAATGAAAATAGTTCAAAATTAATGTATGGTGTCTTATTTACCTGATGTTTTTATATATAATCGAGCTAAATGGGAAAAAGATTTTCAGCCTATGTATATCAAACAAACGCAAGCCAAAAGATCAAATAAAGTTACATTTATTGAATTCAGGTTAAATTAATTTTAAAATATAGTGTCGATTAAAAAGACACTTTTAAAAAAAAACCAACAAAAAGAAAATTGCACGAACAGACAAAAAAATGGCACGAATTTTTTTCGCTAGCTAGTACACTGCTAAGCTCCAAACTTTTGCAAAGTTTCCGTGCTTACATTCATGAGTGAAGAGTTGAAATGACAAAATTTCGCTGTCGATTATATTCCGGTATATTTACATACCTATTCTTTTATATTTCTATGTGTTAGTTGTGTTTGATTTCAAAACAAAATTTGAAGCTCTAAAAACAAAATTTTGCCAATGAAATTGTAAATATATTTGCAGCTGACAATTTTTATCAAAATGTATTATTTTTGAACTTCGAATAGAAATGAAGCACCAAAAGAGCAATAACTGGATAACTCCTCTTTTTAAAATTTTAAGAAAAATAGAAAAACCATCGTAAAAATTTTTGGAAAAATTTTTATTTATTTTCGAAAGAAAAAACTAAAAACATATGCATTGTGTTGAAGAAAACTAAAAAGTAAACTTTTCGTCATTGAAAAACTAATATTTAAAATTGGGAATTAACCGGTTTTTATACCGTTTTTTGTGAAAATTGTCATCAGAGCCTCGTTGTCATCATCATATTCTGAATTTTCACTTTCTTGAAGATACTACTGGGACTCGAGACCATTATAAAAGTGCATATCCGTTGAAGAAATATACTTTTTAGCCAAAGAATTGACATCCTCATACTTTTTTGGGTTGAGGTGAAGGCTGCGTTTGTAATAGACAATTTGGTTTGAAAGGGTCACCATGCAGATTTGCTTTTATTTCAAATTCGTAAGTCGTTAATGGCCAGTGATGATTAACGGAAGCTGATATAGTAGTAATATTTCCTTCCTTGACATAAGAAAATCTTCGATATTTTAAAATTATCCATATTATCTTGTTTCTGCTAGTTTCAGTTTTTTTGTAGAATGGACCCACGCTGGGCTTAAAATCAAATATTCCTTTATTGGTCACTGATATGACATTAAATTTTTTGGAACACTTTGCTACTAAGTTTCGCCATTTATTTCCCAGTTTATAAATCTCTTCAAAAATTTGCCTGTTCCTAGGGTCAAAACATTTTTTTGCAACTGCAGGGCTGGCCCACTGTTTTTGTTGCAAAAACATTCCCATTGCGGTTTGTATACTTCTGCCTTCCGCTATTCTAATTTTTGCTCTTACTTTTTCCATATGTTCTTATTTTGCACGCCTTTTTTTCCTGAATAGGAGACATACCAAACCAAACTGGTGAAAATCAAAAAACAAATGCTTTACCTTTTTGAAGAAGTAATGTTTCGACGCTTGATGTGTCTTCTTTGTCTGTTACATTTACATATTCTGAACCCGATAACTAAATCACAAGTTACAACGACATCAGCAACTGTTGCATTTCAATAAAATAAGTTTAATCTAATATATAAAATCAAATGTTTGTCAGTCTGTCTGTCTGTCTGTCTGTTCCGTATAGGCTCACGCACCGTTTATCCGATTGCGCTGCAATTTGGACACCGAGAACCTTTCATAGTGAGAAAGAATATAGGGGGTGTAAAAAAGTGGGCGGAAGTATGTGGGCGTGGCACTCTATAATAACTTCTAAACGCCTGGACCGATTTCAATGAAATTTGGTATGAAGGTTCAACTGCTTCCAAAATAAAACATAGGCAATAAAAAAATTCCAAAACTTCCGCAAGAGGGCGCTTTGAGTAGTGCGTTTTTATTAAGACTTAATAACTCCTAAGCTCCTGGACCGATTTCAATGAAATTTAGTATGAAGGTTCAACTGCACCAAAGATAAAGAAAAGGTAAAAAATTGGGCGGAATTATGTGGGCGTGGCACTCCATAACAACTCCTAAACACCTGGACCGATTTCAATTAAATTTGGAATAAAAATTTGACTGCGCCCAAGATAACATAGGCTAAAAAAATTTCGATAAGCAAATGCCTAAGCTGGCCACATAAATAGGTTCGTTGAGGATACAAATTAATTGGGTTGCTCGCTTTAAAAATTTTTTTCTTAAGACTATAAAAAAAGATATATCTTCCGATTATCTTAAACGAAAAATTCAAATTTCTTAATATTTCCAGTTTTTTTCCAGTTTTATTAGCCAAAGTTAAGTGTGAGGTCGTTACTATATATAAGGCAAATATTGGCTCTAAAAGGCAAACAGTTCTGTTTAAGATTTTCTAAATCTAATATTATATTAATATTAATAGTAGTATATTAAATCTAAAAAAAATAATCCTTTAATTTATTTACTTTTGAACTGCTGAAAGCATTAGAAAGATGCTAAAAAGAAAGATTTAAGTGAATTAAGTGAACTCTCAAATCCAAAGATGTTGTTTGAAAAACACTTAAAGGCAATTAAAATCCAATTAGATTATTTCGATTTTTTCACTCAATAAAAAAACAGCGAACGTTCGTTTGTAATCACTTATTCAAAATGAGCGTTTAAATTAAAAATTCAGGAACTTTGTTCACGACCGGCACTTAATTATCTAAATGTCTCTTCCAGATTGATTTCCTTACTTTTCTTTCTTATTTCTTATTGTTTTGATTTCTACACAATAACGCAAAAACGAAAACATGTAGAACAACAACAACGCAAACCGAACCGATAACGCATGCACAGCAAAAAAAAAAAAAAAACACTTAACGATGCTGATGCTGATAGTCGAGCGCTGCATACAAAAGTTTTTTTTCAGAACGGTGTTCTTTTCAAACGTTTATTTTTAATGAACGGCTTAAACGAACGTTCGTGGATTTTTGTTTATGAAAGAAAATAAGGCTAAAATAAGAATAAAAGCTCCAAAATTTATTTACTTTAATACAGTTAACAGATTTCATGCATTTGTGTTTTATTTCCTAACTATACTCCTTCATAAATAAAATTGGGACATTTTGTTTTTTACTATTTATTGATAAATAGCTGTTGCAGCGAAAATAATTCGTAGCAAGATTTTTGCTGTCGTTTCATGTCGTTCGATTTTTGTATCATCGACTGATCAACAACAAAACTGCGAATATCAACAACAAAACTCATGGAAATGTTGTTTTCAATTAACTTTTGAAGTAAACGGAATTTGAAAATACTTTCTAAGGAAACAACCTTAGTTAGAAAGCATAGAACAGTTCAGAAAAATAAATTTTAAGATCGGTCAATCCATTCGAAAGTTTAAGGTCTCTAAACAGCTTCAAACAACCTGTTCCATGAGTTGGATCATCAAAATAATTATCATCATCAAAATTATACAATATCGCTTAAAAAAATACTGATTGACTTTTGACTTTTCCAGCTCTGGTTTCAAAGAAAAAGGAAAAACCAAATATTGAAAGGAAATTACATACAGAAACTACTTTCAAAGCCATCGATTAAATAAAAAATCTCAGATTTAGGGAGGGGCAGTTGCCCCCTCTAGTTACAGTTTAAATTATAAACTGTTTTTTTCGTTTTCTTAAAAAATGCCTTAATCGCCATAAGTCTTTCAATATATTCACAAAAGACCATACTGTACATGTAAAAAGGGACTAAAATGATTTCAATTTTCTTGATGTTCCAAAAGCTCATAAAGAAAAAGGGCTTATAGTCAACTAGGAAACAAATTATACATAAAAGAAATTTTGTAAAAAGGCTTATTTTATAATAAGCCACAAAGAAATTTCACTAATAGTTAAAAAGCACATCTTAAGTCATGACAGTGTATCTTAAAGTAAAGGAAGGAGCATTTTTGATATGTTGATTGAATTTCTATTTCTTTTTATGAAATCAAGGAATAAAAAACAATACTGAGTAAGAGAGACAAATAAAGGCAAACTTTAGCATCAATTTAATTCACCAGCATTCGAACCATCATCATAAAAATGCTATAAATAGTTTTGGTTATCTGAAATAAAATCATAAAATCAGATAAAGAGTCCCGAAGCCAACTATAAAACCATTCAAACTACCTGTAAGGCTGTGCTAACTGTCAAAGGCATTATGCCAGCTACATCTATTGTAGCTGGAGCTTGAGATTTCATCAACATAAAACCAACGAGCTCCTGTTCTTTCTGAGTTAGCATAAACCAATTAATGTTGAATATTTCACATGTAAAGCGATCATTCTGAAAGAAAAGAAGATAGTTTTTGCAAAAAGAAAAAACACACTAAATGTGATCTCTTATCTGAGCTTAACCCACTCACGCAGACTTCAATCTTTGTGCCAAGCATACAATATGAGTACAAACTGCTTAGCGGTAACAATATGTATGCATATCCACCAGGCCATTCGCTGGTTAGTAGCACGAAAAGCGTACAAAGTATCGAAATACCAGCTGTAGTAATCTGCACTGTTATAACGTAGTAAAAAATCTTATTGCAGTTTATATTAAATCTAAAATAAATGAATTCGAGTTAGTTTTAAATATTTTTGTTATGACATCAACTGTTAACTGATTGTATTTCTTATGCCAGCTGATAATGTCTCTGAGCAAAATCCTCTGTTTGCGCACTTCTGAAGAATTTTCTAAACATTTATTAAGTTCTTGAATTTTTAATCCGAAAATATCTGCAAATAGCAGTGACTGCAACAAATATATCACTACGAACATATCGCCTGTAAAAAGTCCAAATATACCAATATAAACACATGCACTGTGTGCTACCGTTGTGCCAAAGTAACCAAAATTCGTCTCTACATCTAGACCAGGCAGCAGGAAATGCATAATTAATAACCGTCTTTTAGTTATTATAAACATAAAAATCGGTACACACATAAGACCCGTGGCAACATAAAGATAGATCCAACCAAATAGTTTTATAACTTTTCGCACACGTTTGCAGCTACGATTGAGAACAACTTTATACTCAGATCCTTTCTGTTCATACTCTTTATATAAAGCCTCAAGTTCATAACGTAGCGCAACAAAATATTTTGTGTATGCAAAGCCTGTCATAAGCTTAGCTATTCCCTGCATAACGCTGCCCATCATGCAGGAAGCCTCCAGTACTATAGTTGGATTTTCTTCGTAAACATTTATAATCGTGGTTACGGTAAAAATTAAATAACCAGTAATGGTGGTTATAACAACGCTATTGACCCAATTAAGACGAAAACTTGGACTGGAGACATCCATTCCAACAAAGGCACCACATAGTCGTGCCATTTTTATTATGCTGTCAAATGATTCCGTTGGACAATTGCCTTCTTCAAACATGGTTAGATTATTTGTCTACATTGGTTTGAAATAACATTAGTTCTTATTTATACAAAAATGGTTTGAATATTCAACCCGATGGTAGCTTGTTGTTGGCAGGTGGTTCTCACAAAGATGGCTGTCAAATTATTTCATGTGATTAGATAATTGAAACTTTTTTGCATATTAAGTTTGATGAGCTCAACTATACTTGAATGAGTGTGTGAAAGATATTAACTATGTGCAGTAGCGTAGCAAAGAGGGACGGGGGGGGGGGGGTGGTCCGCCCCAGGTGCACGCAAAAATGGGGTGCAAAATTTGTCAAAAGAACTTTTTACCAAATAATTTTTGATTTTTTTAATTTAATAAAAATTTAATCATTTTTTAATAATGATTCGGTTTTATATTTGAATATCAAGAAGGTGCAAAAGTGAATGAAAATATTTTTTACCATCACCAGGACTTCGTTTTTATTGAAACAAATTTTAACTTTATATAAATAGGTTTATATATAAACCCAAGTCAATTCCATATTTCCAAACAAATTTTACTAAAATTTTCATGAAATTAAGTTGGAGTACAAAAGGAAAAATTTAAAAATATTTTTTTTATTAAAGTTAAGTTTTATAAAAAGCATTTGTTCAAACTTGCTAGCATATTAGACATTTCTAAAATCATTAAGTTTCGAAAACCTGCATGATTTTCAGAGTATGATGAATGGAGGCGCCAATTGTTTTGTAAGCCGTACTTTTCTCCAGAAATTTTCAGAAAAACATGTTCATGTCATAAATGTCAAAAACAAAAATATACTTTATGATTTTGTGATTACTAAGCTCTGAGACTATATATTATGAAACAAACCTAATTTACAGCTTTTTACCTGCTAGAACATAATTTTGAATAGTAATATGTTTTGGGTATACTGTTGCATAAAACTACTAGTTTAAAAATCATTAATAAACTTTTAACTTGCTAAATAAATTTCTAAAAAATTAAATTGATTTAAATTCATTACATTTTTTATTTAAATTAAATAAATGGCGTTCTATGACAATTTATGGCGTTCTGACTTTTTCTATTTTATTTTGAAGTTGTCTATTAAAAACTCTAAGATGGTTTTCTGACTCCTTTATTTTACTAAAATAATTATTAAATCAACCAACAAAAACTATCAAAAATACAGTTTTAAGAGAAGATAAGATGCACAGTTCCTTAAAAATTATTCTAATAATTAAAATTAAATTTTGTTCTCAATCACCGAATGTGAAAAATCAACAGATTTCTTGGAATTGCCAGCTCTTTTTGAGCCATTCATGACTCTTGACCTTGTCCAACCTGGGCAAGTTTGCTTTGAGAATTATGTAGATAATGAGAATGAAAAAAAATTTCGGATATCAATTTGGTATCACTGTAATAATGTGAGACTGAGATATTTATGGTGATATTTATTAAGCAGTCAAATGAAACAGACCTCAATCTTGTCTATAAAATCGTCCAAGCGGAGATTAATATAGATACACTGAGAAAAAACATACTTTAAAATTAAACTACAACTATTTAAATAGAAATTTAACGCCTTTGCGTTTCTACAAAATAATATTTAAAACAAATGTGCTTAATTTTCACCCCCTTATAAAGTCCTTTCTTTTTTATTATTCTCTTATTATTTTTTTGAAAAGCAAACAAAAATTTGAATTCAATGACAATTTTTGAATTTTTTGAATTGGTTTGACAAATATCGAACATATGATAAAATAAAAACTAATTAATTAAATATTTAAATATTTCAAATGTAAATTTAATCAAATGGAGTTAACATTTGGTACTCTGAAGGTCCCGGGGGTAGTTGGTTGAGAGTCTGGTGCTAAAACTCGGAAAAGTTAAAAAAATGGCATCGAAAAAAAATATGCTTTAAAACATGTGTTATGAATTTTAAAATTTTTGTTTTAAATTTGGTTTTCATAGCAAAAACATTGTTGTAAAAACAAAAAATTTTGTTTTGAATTTAACTTTAAAAACAGCTCTGTTTATTTATAATGAATTTGTTTCAAGCTCTATTTCAAAAACAAGTTCGTTAAATATGTACACACTTTCATTTAATTTTAACACATTTTTTCCTCAGTGAAAAAGAAATTGATAAATAAAGAAAGTGATAAAAATTATGAAAAATGTTTATAGATGAAGTTTACATTTAAATTTTATGTAGAAAATGGTGGTTGATTTCGAAAAAATATTTATATTAATAGTTATTCAGGGTCACAAGGGAAAATTTGTCAAAGTTTTGCTTCCAGGCCATAGTTTTTTTTTCAATTCTGCAAAATTTTTTCGTAAATTTTTCAATGTTTTCTATATTAAACTAACTTAAGTTTTTATATTAAAACTGATATTGTGTGGTTTATTGATAGTAAATTTTTTTCTCACAACTTATAAGCCCATAAGACAAAAATATTGAAACAATTCAAAGAAAATTCTTCAAGTTTCTGAAAATTTTAGATTCTTACTTCTTTTATCAAATATTCATGAATAGAATAGTTTTGTTTATTTCTTGAATCTCTTCTAAAATATGTAATTTTTGTAAAAGTTTATTCGAAAATATGTAGTAAGATTCATCGACTTATTTTATAAAAAAATCTTCTAAAAGGGGTGCACAATTTAGTATCCGCCCCGGGTGCGACCAACCCTAGCTACGCCACTGACTATGTGTGTATTTAATATTTACCATCATTACAGAAAAATTATTTATATAAATTTTTTGAAAATTTTTCAGATTCCGCGCAGTTCATACCACATAAATTTAAATTGTTTTGTGTTCAAAATTATATACAAATAAATACATGTAAACCCATCCAATCCGGATGGTACAACGCACATATCTCAACAGATAATGAAAAATGGCTTAAATTCATTTTAGCCTATATGCAGGAGAGCAATTCGAAAAGTAAGATTAAGAAAAAACTCTATGCTTTATAGAAAAGTGCTTTGAATGTAGAATTTTGGAGTATTTCATTCTTAAAGTAGAACTCTATGTCAACAAGGATTTTCAATAAAATTTTCCAAAATACACCTTAAAACTTAGACTTGACTTCATCGTCCTTATTCCAAATGTAAACTGCCCGCAAAAATTTCGAAACACATTTTAAGTCCTTAGTATATTTGTTGCTTAATTTATTTATGCATGTTTTTTTAACATAAATAGAGGAAGTTCGGGTACTGTGATATAAAAAAAAACAAATTGGCCATTTCAGCTCTTGAAAGCACTTTGACCGAGCTTCTTAAGATCAATTTGGTACTGTGGTATACATGTTACTTTTTGGCCATTGTGTGCAATCTGATTTGCTGCAAAGAAATTTTTAAAACTTGATGAGTGGAGTATTAACAGGCTTATTCTATATTCTTGTTTCTGTTCGGATAACTTATATCCGATCTGAATATCCGAATAAAAAAATTTAAATTAAGTGGATATATTGGAAAAACTGCATTTTAAAAAAAAAGAGGGGCAATGTGGTATACATGGTGAACTTTAACAAGGAATTTAATTTGGTGAACTATTTAGCTGCTAAAAAAGATCCCAAACAAGCTGTTCTCAATGTTAAATGAACTTGTAACTACACTCTAAAAAATTTTTGTTGATTTTTACTACAATACTTGTAGGCAACAAGCTAGCAGCTATAACAATAGTGAATTAATACACCCTTGTTAAAAATTCAACACTTGTTTTGCTATTCGTACTATCGTAAAATTCAATAAGTGTTACAAACGTTTGTACAGAATTTATAAACTCTTACCTTGCAGGTTTATGGTATAAAAACACAAAGAATAGAAATAAAGTCAAACTGTTCTACGCCGAACGTATTTCATACTAGTTCAAAACTAGCTCTAATTGCTATAGAGACAAACAGTTTTTAATTTTTTTTTTGCTAAGAGTCCTTTAAATTCTCTTTATTTAGACACAGGTGCTGTTGCTTATACCACTCAATTAATCAGATTTCGACTGCAGACAACATTAACTGGTCTGTTTTGACATACAACGGATTGGCAACACTAGCAACCAACATTTGCTGTCAAAATTTATATAAAATCAGTTAAATAATTTAGGTGTGCGTGATATACATACATATGTATGTAGTCGAATCAATTATTGATTCATTATAGCAAATGAATTCTTTAAAAGAGGAGTGAAGAAGAAAGCCGTTGAAAAAAAAAAAAATATTAAAAGTAAACATTTTATAAGGGATAATAAAACTGCCATTTGCAAATTATCGCAACTATTGTGGTAAAAGCACTGACAAGAATTTCAACGGCACAAAATTAAAAAGCAATAAATTTAAAATGTATTTAATTAATATAATTTATGCGAATACATTAATTTTAGTAAAATTAAAAATGCTAAAATAACTTTAGCGGTCACCAGCAAGCCATTTTTCTTATAAAGTAATAAATTCTACAGTAATTAAGTGGATGTAAATAATCCGTTTATAATCGAAGCATATTATTTCCATCATATAAGGACGGGTTAATTTATCGCATAAACGAGTAATACATGTTTCTGAGTTTGCGTGTGAATGAATACAGAAGAATATGTTATGTAATAATGTGGAAAATGCAATGGAAAAGTAGAGAAAAAAAAACTACAAAGAGATGTAGAAAAAATGCAATATGCAAGTAATAAAGATAAGCTCAAATTATAGCTTATCAAATGAAAACATTCTCAGCACTTTTAAGTTTTTGCTTTTTGTGGTAGTATCCACTGAACTTGTCCTCAAAAAGAGGGCAAGACATTACAAATTAAATTATTTTTCAGTTTGCTTAAGGTTTAATAATAATGAATTTCAAGCCTTAATTGAACTTGATGAGAATAGGATAAGAACTGTCAACAGGCTAGACAAAGAATTTACTAAAAGAACACATCTTATCTAGCTTGTCATGAAAAAAATACATTAGCTCTGCGCACAATTGACCTATCGGTTTGTCATCCTAATACTTTAGAATTTCTAAATACTTCAAGCATATTTGAAGACATGAGTGAATGAAGGTGATATGTCACATTTTTAGATTTTCGGTGTTAAATATTTTTGCCAATAATAATAAAAAAAACAATAAATTTTATGTGAACAAAGTTTTAGGCTACGTATTCAAGCAGCTCAATATTCTTTATGAGAAAATATGTGTTTCTAACCATGATAGAATAATTTTAACAGGCAGTGTTGACAAATGTTGATTCTCTCAGCTACAAGTAAACGAACCCTTGTCAAAAACAGCTGTTCGTTGTTATATTCGTTGGCCACATTCAGCTGTGTAAACTGTTGTGACTGCAACTCATCTGGGAGCGCTGTTATCGGTATTGAAGTTTCAGAAAAGTTGTCAAGCTTTGAATCAAATACCAATGGAAATTTTGCCGACAAATAAAAAATTTTCTATTTTTAAATGCATTTTAATGCGCAACTTCATATTTATGTGCATCAAGTTTTGACTTAGCAGTTGGCAACTGTTGGGTTCGCTGAATGTGACCAGTGAAAATTAATTGTATGCTATGAAGGATTGTGAGCGTTCTCTTTCTTGTTATATTTTTTGACAAACGTCCGTTTCCAACAGAAACGTCAATACTACCTTGAAGTAATTATATCATGGTTTCTAACACAACAAAAATAAATCAAAAGCCAACTAAAGTTTATAATATCACTCAAGTTGGTTTTATGGCCGAACAATATGCATGAATGAACAAATAACAAACAAATAACAAACAAAATTGGCCATTTCAGCCCTTGAAAGGACTTCGACCGAGCTTCTAATGATCAATTGTGTTGTGTGTGTTATTAAATGTTTGCACACAATTGACCGAGACCGACTCTGAACGGCTAAAGTTCATGTTCTCAAGAAGCTTTACATGGCATTAAAAATATAGAAAAATATTTTTATTAAAAAAAATTTTGTCGCGACTATGGATCGAACTCGGGTTCCAAGCAAGCTTAGCCACACACTTTACCTGCATGCCATGGCCACCACAATGCATGAATGAACCAATTTTAAAACTTAAAACACCCACTTTTGTGGCTTTTTCATAATTAAATATAGAAAACTTTGAAACTCAATTTTCTCGAAACTAAATTCCTGCGATATGTCCCTTCATTCACTCATGTCTTCAATAATATTCAATAAATTGTACAACTCATATGAGTCTCAGGTTAATTATTATTTATTATACCCTAAACCTGAAAGGTCAGGGTATATTAACTTTGTGCAAACGTTTGTAACGCATAGAACGAAGCAAGTCCGGTATAGAAAAGTATTTTTATTTTTAATCAGCGTTACCACGTGAGTCGAGCTATCCATGTCCGTCCGTCCTTCTGTCCGTCTGAGTGTTGTCCGTATACACAGGATAAGAAGAAGGAGTTGAGATAATTGGAAGAAACTTGGTACACATGGTCACATGGGCCCAAGAATCTCCACTATTGAATATTTGGAATCCGCCCACGGACACGCCGACCTCCCATACAACGCAAAAATTGAAAATTGCATAAATAAGCTCATAATTAACCTACAACAATAAAATTTGGTGTGTATGTGTTTTGTAAAAACAAAAAAATGTCTTCGAAAAGTGGGTGTCATCCGCTCATGGACACGCCCACTTCCCATACAACCCCAAAATCGAAAACGGAATATATAAACCTCTCTTTAACCTACAGAGATAAAATTTGGGACGTATGTTTCTTATGACAAAACAAAGATGATTTTAAAAAATGGACATCATCCGCCCACGGACACGCCTACCTACCATACAATCCAAAAATTTAAAACTGCATAAATAAGCTCATAATTAACCTAAAACAATAAAATTCGGTGTGTGTGTAATTTGAATCAACACAAATATGTCTTCGAAAAATGGATGTCATGTGCTCACGGACACGCCCACCTCCCATACAACCAAAAAATTGAAAACGCAATAAATAAGCCTATGTTTAACCAACAGAGATAACGTTTGGTACGTATGTTTTTTATGACAAAACAAAAATGTTCTTGGGAAATGGACGTCACCCATCCATGGATACGCCTACTTCCCATACAACCCAAAAGTTGAAAACTCAATAAATAAAGTTATGTTTGTCGTAGAGAGATCAAATTTGGTATGTATGTATTTTATACCAAAATTATGTTGTGTTCAAAAATTGGGAGTAATCCGTCCATGAACACGCCTACCTCCCACAGCGAAAGCATAATAAAGGCATTTACTGTAAGCACATAACTGTAAGCTACAGGAATAAAACTTGGTATGTGTTAATTCTTCTTCAACATTTAAATGCATATAAAATATAGGCTTTATCCGCCCACGGACGCGCCCATGTTCAATAAGATTATGTTTGTTTTTGGAAAAGTAGGTTTAGGGTATTTCAAAGTCGGCCTAGACCGACTTTAGACTTTATTTACTTGTTTTTATTTAATTATGAATTTTCGTTTTTTTTTTTTTTCTTCAAACTTAACCTCTTAAGAATGTCTGGTGAAAGCCGCAAGCAAAAATTTGAAAAATAAAGCAGTTATAGACAATTTAGTTAAGGCGTTCGGAATGAAACTTATTCATTCTCACTTTCAAACGCGTTTCTCTTAAAATCATTTTTTTGAAGTCGGTACGCAAAATTTTTCGAAAACTAATGAACGTATTGCAATTATATGTTTGTGTTTATTCTATATATAATTACTTAGTCTTTGTCATAAGATTGTTTTTTAGTGACTTAGTTTTTTTTTTAATCGGCGAAATAATATCGTTTTATTCTCTAAAAATCGCTTTGTTAATTCAAATATATGCGCCATTTTGTGAAAAATCTATATTTACAATATGACCTTTGACAAAGACTAGATTATACTGACCAGTTTAATACATTTTTGGTTTTTTTTATTTTGATGATTACAGATTAAGCATGAGTGCATACCGCGGAGGGACTTTTATTTGCGGTACTTCACAGGCCACGCGATTACTCTGCGAATATGGAATATTTTTCAATATAAGTAGTGTATATCGTCAGCTAAGAACAAAAAGACGTAACAACACTTTTTATATTTTCAAAGGAGAAAACAACAACGTCATGGAAAGGCACTTATTTATAATTTGAGAACCTATGATTCTTTTGAATTTCGTTAAAAAAATAGCTATTCTTGGGAGTATGTTTTTGAAATTTAGCAAGACGGTCTACTTTTGTCAAATTAACTATAATAAATCAAAAATTAAATTGATCATTATTTTGTTGTTACGTCTTTTTGCATATTAGGTAACGATAAATGCTTAAAAATATATATTATCAATTATAAAACGAATCGGTTTGATTACTGCAATAGCTTTCCTTTTAAAAAATATCCAGAAAAATGACTTTTTTCGCACTTCTCGACGCGTTTTTTACCTTAAATGCTTACCTGCGCACCATTTCTGTGCTAAATCACATTTAAGAAAAAAAACAACATGATCTAAAAGGCCAAAGTTCATAAATTGTCATGAAATTTGTTATTAATACTAAACTTTATTATTTCATTAAATCAAAAAACAATGCAAATGCAACCAAGCAAAAAAAAAAAAATTTATGCAATACCAATTAAATAATCCGTAAAAATTACAAAAAAATTGAAACATTCCTTTCAATTACGTGAAATTTTCTCTTACATGCAGTGCCGGCTTAACACATAGCGGGGCCTGGGGCTAAAAACGACACGGGGCCTACTTAAGGACAGAGCATTTAGCTCGGATCTTTTAATAATAAAAATATTAATTTTTACGCATTTTTACATATGTCTTAAAGTGAAAAAAATAAAATAACTCTTGAATTTTTATTAAAAAAATTTTTTCTCGATTTAACTGTGTCAATACTTGCTATCAATTTGTCAAAATTAATCGTTTACAACAAATCATTTTCAATATAAAGTTGCGTTAATGGCGACAAACGTTCATGTTGGTTTGATCGGTGTACATTTTTTATTATTTTTAATATTAAAAATTACCTTTCAGCTTCATCTGTTTTTTCTGGTTATTCTTCTCTCATAGTCTTGGCAAACAAATCGACCCAAGTTCTTAGCACTATTCTTAAACCTTGAAAATCCACTTCGCAAATGTGTTACGAATTCGATAAGAGAAGACAACATATCGTTAGCAGCTACCAAATAAATATCTACTTTTTGCAAATATTGGCTGGTTGTATTAAAGCGATTCCGTTCCAAAACTATCATGAGAGCGTTTTCAAGTTTTATTAATTCATTCAAAAGTGCAGAAGCTTCATGCCGAGTTTTGGATTTTTAGTTTTGATCTTCACATAAAATTTACTAAGATCTTTATGAGATGTATGTATATTGTAATAACATGATAAGCCACATTGCTTCAAAAGTTCATATTTTATGTTCATTACGTCTCTTGATGCATTATCGACATCAACTAAAAATATTGCCACCATTACCAGATCAATTCTGGCCCTATACCTAAAAGAAATTTTAAGCAACACGACGATTTCTTGCAAATATACATTGTTTTAAAACTTTAAGGTCGATTACTTCGATAAATTTTTATATTGCGTGCCATGTTTTTACAATAAGCACTTCATATACAAGCGCCTTCGGGGCCTTTGCCTGCTTAGGGCCGGGGGCTGCCCCCACCTAAATCCGCGCCTGCTTACATGAAAATAAAACTGATTTATTGAACGGTTGAAAATGTGCCTTCGGCTGGTTATTATACCCTAAATCTGAAAGGTCAGGGTATATTTACTTTGTGCAAACGTTTGTAACGCATAGAACGAAGCGAGTCCGGTATAGAAAAGTATATATATTCTTGATCAGCGTCACCACGTGAGTCGAGCTATCCATGTCCGTCCGTCCGTCCGTCCGTCCGTCTGTGTGTTGTCCGTATACACAGGATAAGAAGAAGGAGTTGAGAAAATTGAATGAAACTTGGTACACATAGTCATATGGACTCAAGGATCTGCACTATTGAATATTTTTGGAATCCGCCCACGAACACGCCTACCTCCCATACAACGCAAAAATTGAAAACTGCATAACTCAGTTCATAATTAACCTACAACAATAAAATTTGGTATGTATCTGTTTTGTATCAACACAAAGATGTTTTTGAAAAATGGGTGTCATCCACTCACGGACACGCCCACCTCCCATACAACCCAAAAATTGAAAACGCAATAAATAAGCCTCTGTGTAACCTACAGAGCTAAACTTTGGCACATATATTTTCTACAACAAAACAAAGATGGGTTTGAAAAATGGACATCATCCGCCCACGAACACGCCTACCTCCCATACAACGCAAAAATTGAAAACTGCATAACTCAGTTCATAATTAACCTACAACAATAAAATTTGGTATGTATCTGTTTTGTATCAACACAAAGATGTTTTTGAAAAATGGGTGTCATCCACTCACGGACACGCCCACCTCCCATACAACCCAAAAATTGAAAACGCAATAAATAAGCCTCTGTGTAACCTACAGAGCTAAACTTTGGCACATATATTTTCTACAACAAAACAAAGATGGGTTTGAAAAATGGACATCATCCGCCCACGGACACGCCTACCTCCCATACAACGCAAAAATTTAAAACTGCATAACTCAGCTCATAATAAGCCTACAACAATAAAATTTGGTATGTGTGTGTTTTATATCAACACAAAGATGTACACGCCCACCTCCCATACAACCCAAAAATTGAAAACGCAATAAATAAGCCTCTGTTTATTCTAAAGAACTAAAATTTGGCACGTATGTTTTTTATAACAAAAAAAAGATGGTTTTGAAAAATGGACATCGTCCGCCCACGGACACGCCTACTTCCCATACAACGCAAAAATTGAAAACTGCATAGCTCAGCTCATAATTAGCCTACAACAATAAAATTTGATATGTATGTGTTTCATACCATTACAAATATGTCTTCGGAAAATGGACGTCATCCGACCACGGACACGCCTACCTCCCATACAACCCAAAAATTGAAAACGCAATAAATAAGCATTTGTTTAACCTACAGAGCTAAAATTTGGCACGTATGTTTTTTATGACAAGACAAAGATGGTTTGGAAAAATGGACTTCATCCGCCCACGGACACACCCATTTACAATAAATTTTTTTTTTTTTTTAAAAGTTTTTTTTTGAAAAACTATCGTTTAATAATTGTTTAAATAATTGTTTGCTTTATGTCTAAGAGTGTTATTTCTGACTAAGTGTTGAATATAATTTCATTCAAACGAATAACACGACTGGCCCTGCAGTAGCCCCTGTCCAGTTAACCTAATATTTTACCAAATTTTCAAATGATTTCAGCAATAATGGGATCCATACTGTCTTCATGTGACCCCTTTTTTTCTGATTTGTCAGAACAAATATGACATCGAGCTTTACCGACACCCCGCCAATACTCCGAAAATCAAATCGAAGAAAAAGAAGCCAACTGTAACTAAAACGGCTGCAATCAAACAGTGTTTACACGATTATCAAGTAATCAATACCCGTATATTTATAGAAAAGCAGAACCTAATAACTTTACCCTCTCTTTTAGTCATGTCATTTTTTATTTTCTCTTGCAATATTTTCTTAATGCTTTTCACTAATTAAACATTTTTAATGAATAATTCATTTTCTAATGGAGGGTTCTGCTGATATTAATTTTCAGTCATTAAAATTAAATACTGAGTCTGACAACACACTCAATGGCTTGCAGTCAATGAATAAAAGATACATATATTTAACATTTTGAGCTAATTAAACTGCAATAAATAAATTTATATGTAAGTAGTCGTTAAGCCGCCATTTTAAAGACCTAATTTTAACTTTAATATTATTTAACGAATAACAAAAATGCTTTTGGAAAGAAACTTGTTATAGTGATACCTAAAGAGTTCATCAACGAAATGATACATATACTCTTTGTTTTTTTCTAACAAAAACTATTGCAAGAAATTATAATTAAGGTAATAAGTATGAATAATTTTAATAATTTTTTTTTTTAATTTTAAATAATTTTTTCAAATAATAGACCTAGAACTTCTAGTTTTTGAATAAAGCTTGTGAACATTGAAAAATGCAGCACAGTTCAATAAAGGACCATTTATTTTTTTCCAGGTATCTTGTGTATTTGGCATTCACCAACTTAACCCCACCAGCTAATGCTTTGTTTTTTTGTTTTTGTTTTTTCAATAACGAATGCAAGTAAAGCTTTGAGCTGTTGCTTGCTTTCTGAATACCAATGCATGGCTGCGGTTTTACATGCTCAATTCAATTTCGTGCACGAATATCGAAGATAATAATAACAGTCCAATTAGTATCCTTGCGTTACGATTTCATCGTATTTTTGGCATTTATGTTGTAAAATTTTAATTGAAAAAGTAGGCAAGTTCAACGCAAGTTTGCTGTTTAACTGTTGAATTTCAAGAATTAAGGTCGCTTCAGTGAGTTTTTATTCAAAATTTGCTCATCTTCAATATGATAACTATGGTTGTCAATTTGGTTACGGTTCACCGATTAAAATGACTAACCCTTAATTGAAAGTGTTGAAATTACAAACCGTATCCGATAACTGGTTGTTTTTGTTTGACTAACCGGAATGTGGCTTAATAAGCTGAAATTTATTTGTACCGATTTTGGGTAATTATCGGGTCTTACCTTGATGGAACAATTAGCTTAAGCAACAGACACGATTTCATGGCATGGGTTTTCAAAGGCCCACTTTGCTCCGCGAGTATACATACTTAAACACAAAAAAAAGGAATATTATTCTGTGGGTTCAAGTTGTCCCATTGACAAAACAAATCCTTCTTTAAGACTCCTTACATAAGCAGGGAAAAACTTTCAGAAAAAATTCAACATTAATGTCTTCAATATCACTATGGAACAAATTCTGGTAAGCAAAAGTTAGGTCGATTCTGAGAGTGAGTGGTGAGAAAAGAGGCTTAATTAGAAGACCTGTATCTCGGCGTTTGTTTATGTTAGTTCGAATTTTTTTTAATCGACCTTCGAACTTTGCAGTCAAATGCAAAATTAAAATTTTCGTTAAAAATCCCAAAACCATTAAATAAATTTTTAAATTTTCTAAATCAAGTTTTTAAAAATTGTAATTGTTGCACAGGTCTCTAGCAATAATTTGGATTTTACAGATTGAAAAAATAACAATAAGTCGACGAGTTATAACCAAAAAAGCATAAAAACAATATGCTGAAAATCAGCATTTGACTGCAAAGTTCGAAGGTCGATTAAAAAAAAAATTCGAACTAACATAAACAAAAGCCGCGATACGGGTTTTCTAATTTAGCCTCTTTTTGCACTCTCACTCTCAGGATCGACCTAATTTTTGCTAACCAGAATTTGTTACATAGTGTATTCCTAGTTTTTTGGAGATAAAGTTTCAACTTTATTAAAAAATAAAAAATGTATACATCAAAAACCCAATGAAGCAAAAATTGGCTTTATAATATGTTCTTGGCTGTTAATTAGTAATTTAAGTTTTAAGTTCTTTGAAAGTTCAATCCAAATTTTCGTTTATTCAAATATATTGTAGAATGTGAAGACAACTGTTAATGTTCTTCGACAAGTTAAAATTGTTCAGAAATATCAACCTCTAATAATTATAAGATATATATAATAATCTATATATAAAAAAGACAGGCGTCCTGCTCCGTGCTCTTTATCGCTCAAACTGTTATAGTTGTTATTGCTATGAATAGGCTGAACATGTTAGTCTGGACCAGAACCTGTTTAGCTATTGCAGTGCTTTTTATATGAAAAATTGTTAGCCTTAAAGTATGCCCAAAGTAAGGGGACACATTGACGACGACTGGAACAAACAACGTTTGAGTTGAGTGAACAATGTCATATCGTCTGTTACTTAATTATTTTGAATACGACCCATCGTATGACGGGCTTCTATCTACACCCAGGGAAAAATGAGGCAAAATTTTTCAACACGGCTCCTGTCAATCTAACATGATAATTTTTACTCGCAAAACAACAACAATTTTTAAAGATTAACACTGTATTATGCAGTGTTAAAAAATAACATGAGTAAAGTGTTGATTTGCTCATTGCATCAAAAGAAGAGACAGTGCGAATAATGTTGCTGTTGAGCGAATTAAGTGATAAAATGCCCCTTTTCTGAATGTTCTGTTCAGCAGAAGCCATTTTATGGGATTTTGCGCTCTGCACAAACATTCATTTAACAGACTTGAATTATTATGTAAAGTGTTAATTATTACCATGACTGATCGTGTTGAATTTCAATAACATGATTTAGTGTTAAAAAAGTGTTATTGAACACGATTTTTTTTCTGGGTGTAGTTAGAATTGTTCAGAAATATCTACCTCTAATAATTATAAGATATATATAATAATCTTAATATATAAAAGACAGGCGTCCTGCTCCGTGCTCTTTATCGCTCAAACTGTTATAGTTGTTATTGCTATGAATAGGCTGAACATGTTAGCCTGGACCAGAACCTGTTTAGCTATTGCAGTGCTTTTTATATGAAAAATTGTTAGCCTTAAAGTATGCCCAAAAGTAAGGACACATTGACGACGATTGTAACAAAATAACGTTTGAGGTGAGTGAAAAATGTCATAGCGTATGTAACTTAATTATTTTGAATACGACCCGTCGTATGACGGGCTTCGATACTAGTTTTATCAAAAATTATAATTTATGAGTATCGTTAGAAAAAAACACATTCAAATCAGAAACATCAAATTTTGAATTTGACTACTAAAAAACACAATGAAAGGTCAAGGTTAGTTATGAAAAAAAAAATTTTTTTTTTAAAATAAAAAATAAAAAATAAAGTTTGTATCTATTAACTGTGCATAAAAATGTTTGTATAACTTAAGAGCTTATAAGAGTTCTTAAGAGCTATGGAGCAATAAAGCCAAGTGCCTTTTTTAGTCTGTTATGGGGCCGTAAAGCACGGAGGTCCTGGGTTTTTGTCTACTACCGACGTGCATTTTTTTTTTTGGAAATGCGGAAAATGAGCGCTCTATTTTACACGAACAATTTCTATTAACAACACTGACTTCATAAGTAACGCAACTATTTCGATTAGTTATATCTTTGATATTAGATTATTAGATTTGAGTCCACTATGTACTGTTTAAGGAGGAAAAATCATTTTTTAGATTTCCAAAAATAAGCCATTCTAGAGCCATTTAGTACTTCATCTAAAGTTAAGACCAGTCTGGAAATCGTCATGTTAATAAATTTTATTAAAGAACTAGCGGATGTAACCCGGTGGTACTCGAGTTTGTGCCTCGAGCATAGAAAAAAGGACGATTTTCAAAACTGCTCTCATTTTAACATTTTTTAAATTATCAATTAAATTTTAAAATTTTTTAAATTATAGTTTTTTGGGGTCAAACTTCCATAAAACTGTACCTGTCAGAGATAATTACAAAAAAATGACATCTTCAACGTCTCGATCTGCCGTCTGGCTTCTGAGAAAAATGGTCACCCACACAAAAAAACACACATCTTTCGCCGGTGAAAAAATTTTCTATTTTCGATAATATCAATTTTTCTTTTTTAAATAAGATGTTCTTTAATTAGAATAAATTTTCACATTTTCCAAGAACTATTTCTTCACTTCTAGGAAATGGAAATATTTCAATGTCTCTTATAATGACAAATATTTTGCTCTCACAAAAAAATTCTCATTAAAAGAGAAAAATATATAGAAAATGAAAAATGTTTCTATGTTTTGATAAAAAATTCACTATGGTAAGTATTTTCTTTAATAAAAACAAATCTTATCTCAAAAATAAAAAGTCTTTTTCTATAAAAACAACATCTATACTACCCTGCAAACATTTGGAAGACGATTGGAAGATTAGAAGATTTGGCGACGCGCCAGCGATTCGCCTAAGGGTTCTTTGGAAGATTGATCGCTTTTCGATCACCCAAGCGATGAATACGCGATTCTCAAAAAATTTAAAAATCTTCCTTCGCTCATTCCGGCGATTGTTGGAAGATGGATCGCTTTTCGATCGCCCGAGCGATGAATGCGCGATTGACAAAAAATGTTCAAAATCTTCCTTCGCTCATTCCGGCGATCGTTGGAAGATTGATCGCTTTTTGATCGCCCAAGGGATGAATGCGCGATTCAAAAAAGTTTTAAAATCTTCCTTCGCTCATTCCGGCGATCGTTGGAAGATTGCTTTTGAAAAAGCTTTTCAAAATCTATCATTGTTATATAAAGCAGGCTCTGAAAAATCGTTTAAATTAATCAAAAAAATTTAACTTTTAAAAAATTTCATGAAACTGGGTTAAAACAAAGTCTGAAGAGCCCGCTAGTTCAAACATGCAACAACTTGTAACATTCAACAACGATGCTCTGCAACAAACAAAAATCCCTTCTGCCATTCGTTGGCGCTTCTCCTCTTCCTTTCAGCGAATCGTTTGCGACTCTTCCTGGCGAATCGCCTAAGACTCTTCTCGGCGATTCGTTGGCGAATCTTCCCGGCGAATCGCTTAAGACTCCTCTCAGCGAATCGTTCGCGACTCTTCCTGGCGAATCGCCTAAGACTCTTCTCGGCGATTCGTTGGCGAATCTTCCAGGCGAATCGCTTAAGACTCCTCTTGGCGATTCGCCAGCGAATCTTCCCGGCGAATCGCTTTTATGGCCTCAGCTGCTTACATTCGGCGATTCCCGGAAGACTCTCAGAAGAGCTCGCCGGCGATCGTTTCATCTTCCAAGCGATTCGCTGGAGATTCTCAGACGATTACAAATGTTTGCAGGGTATTATATAAAATTGAAGTGGAAATATTAAGTGCGTCAATGACTCCAAAACTACTGGACCGATTTTTATGAAAAAAATTTTAAAATATCATATTTGTGCTACAGAATGCCATAGGTGGGGTTTATTTAAGAAAATTTAACAATAAATATATTTAATTAAGTTGTTAAGTTTTTTAGGAAATTACTTTACCTCATAAAAGCAATGCTTAAAAAGTACTACGAAATTAATATAATTTTTTTTGAATAATAGTTTACTGTTATGATTATTTTGTTAAAGTGCAAATGAGTAAACATAAATATTTTAATTCATTGTATTATTTATAAAAGTCGGTAACAATATACAAAATTAATCTCATCGATAGTAATATATTAGATATCATTCATTTGAAAGATAAATTGGTAACTTATACAAAACTGAAAAATTTTCCGCAATCAAGGAATTTTTCCAAAATGTTTTGTTTACGCAAAATTTTGGCTAGCAATAGTGAGTAATCCCCAAAGATCTATTTTGAATAATTTTGCATAATTGAGGAAAAAATAGGACCGGGAAGTAAAACGTTAACAAATTTTCCCTCAGTGACCCTGAATAACTATCAATTTAAATATTTTTTCGAGATCAATCCACGTCTTCTATATAAAAGTTAAGTGAAAATTAGAAAAAAAATATTAAAATTAATTTAAAAAACTTTTTTCTAATTTTTATAAATTTCTTTATAGTACTCTTTATACATTTCGACATTTTAGCTTCGACTTAAATAGACAAGACTGAGGTCTGTAACATTTGACTGCCTTATTCTTGACCATAAATATCACAATATCACAGTGATACCAAATTGATATCAGAAATTTGTTTCATAGTCATTATCTACATAATTCCCAAAGCAAACTTGCCCTGGGAGAACAAGGCCAAGAGTCATGAAAATTAGAATAGTTTTTTCTTAAAAAGTGTATTTTTTACAGTTTTTGTTAGTTGATTTGAACAGAATAATAATTATGTATTTTAGTAAATTAAAGGAGTTAGGAAACCATCTTAGAGTTTTAAATAGACATTTTCAAAATAAATCAAAAAAGCATCAGAACGCCAAAAAATTGTTATAAAACGCCATTTCTTTAATTTAAATAAAAAATGTTATGAATTTTAATTAATTTTTTTTTTTTTTAGAAATTTTGAAGTAAGTAATAAAAAAACATCAGAACGCCATAAAATTGTTATAAAACGCCATTTATTTAATTTAAATAAAAAATGTAATGAATTTTAATCCTTTTTAAATTTTTTTAGAAATTTTGAAGTAAGTAATAAATTGAGCTTTTAAATTGTTTTATGTAACAGGACACCCAAAAAGATATTAGTATTAAAAATTATGTTCTAGCAGGTTAAGAGCTGCAAATAAGGTTTGTTTGTCGATGTATAGTCTCAGAACTTAGTAATCACAAAATTATAAAGTATATTTTTTAACCTAACATTTATGACACGAGGACATTTTTATAAAAAGCTCTGGAGAAATGTATTGCTGGAGAACATCCCAGCAAAATCTTCGCTTACATATAATCGAAAAAGTAATCCAGAAAATTTCATTCATCGCTTACCCTCTCGCTTACTGAACCCATTATTTTTATATATCCATGTCATTAGAGGTAATCGAAAGCGCTGTCACTTGAAAAGATTAAGCGCTTAAAACGGTTGGTTTATAATTGATTTCACGAAATTAATACTTGAATAACAACTTTCAAGTTGATGTGAATGCATTGCCGTGAATTTATTACGGATTAAATTTAAGTTCTTGCATTAGCATTTATGTAATGCATTTTAGAATCGATTAAAAAACAAGACCTACCGAAAAATTTTTCTGGGATATTGGATGAAATGTCTACTATACTAGCATGTACAAAAGCTTTTTTAAAAAACTTTATGGAATATAAAGTGAGGAATATATATATAAGAATATACTTTAATTCATCACTTTAATGATGAATAAAAGACAAATGAAAAATAAAACCATTAAAAAATGATCTTCGACTGGCCCGAAGTCAAATTACTCAGGTTGAAGTTTATTCGAATTTTCATATTTCAAACTCAGAGAACGTTTTATTTATCAAGAAAACAAGACTAATGTATGAACTTTCAATTCAACACATTATTTTTTGTGTTAATTATGAAGGTTTTGATATTTTGGTGACGTCACTTTCTATGGAAGTATTCACAAAATTTTGTTGAATTTCAACTTCAGGGTATATGTTTCAAATTTAAGCATTACAGTGGTGCTCCAATTTAGCGAACACCGATTTAACGAACTTCCAATATAACGAACCCTTATTTAATGTTCGTTGTTGACTCTATATTGCGAACATTTGAAATTGTAGGTATTCTATTGAACAAACATTTGCTTTCTGAGCGTGCTTCGTTTGTTTTTGAATTTGTAATAACATTAATATGTATTAACTTATCTAATTCTCAAATAGTCCCCTCGGGTTAATATACATATTGTAGGGTTTCCTTTTTAAAAAACATTATAGGAATGTATTGACATAATCTTGGATTTTTCATTTGGAGTGTGAACAGATTTTAACCAGCAGCTTTCTAAACATTTAATAATAATAATTAATAATACCTAAAACAAGTTCAAAAATTCAACATTATTGGAGTGCATAGTTGAAACAAAAAATGTAAGGATATTTGTTTCAAGTTGACAAATTTATTAGCTTTGTTATATGGTAAAAAAACTCGAAAATAGTATTACCTATTTAATGAACTTTTCGATTTACCGAACGACCTTGGACTTTATATCTTTCGTTAAACTGGAGCACCACTGTATGATAAATCTCAAATCATGAAAATTATTTCATTATGGACTTTAAAGAGATTTGCAATAAAGACACGGCTGTAATCGTGTGAACAAACTAATGAACAGATAGACAGACGAACATGGCTTAATCGACTCATGGTCGTGAAAAAAATTTCGTGACAAAATTATTGTGCCCGCTACGCTTTGCGGATGGAGTATAATAAATATTTAATACAAAACTTTGAAAAACGTAGAAGTAGATTATGGTAAACGAGTCGGTACAGCAGATAATCAGATTTTTCTTATTCCTGGTAATGCCAATGAATCAAAAAACTTTGTTAATACTGAAGTATTAAATAATAAAAATGGAAATATCTTCACTTTATTATAGTTAAACTATTTAATATAATTTGCTTCCAAATACAAATAATATGCAAATATTTTAAGTTCTTTTATTATTGCAATTTTTCAAATATACAAAGGTATTATTGATAAACAGAAAATGTCCGTGGCGAAGCCTCGGACGACTGTGGCCTGCTAGTATTTTTATATATTTCTTTTTTTCATAGACGCTTTTTATTATTTTTAAAGAATTTTTAGGATCGCATTTAGAGAGACGCATTCTCTGGAGCAAAGTCTTAACCATTTTTCTCTAAATATGACGCCTTTTTTTATCATATTAGGAGAAACTTTTTTCTGAGTGCAGTTTGAAGAGTCATTTCGAGAAAAATGCGCTTAAAGTTTTTCTTTGCATGCATTTAATATGCAATTTTGTCTCAAAAAAAATCAATTTTAAAAATCCTTAAAGCATCGATTCGATTCTTGGATTACTTTCGATCAACTTCGGTGATGATTTTTGTTCATCATTTTATAGCTTATGCTCATATTCGTTAAACTTCTGTTTTTTCGTTAGTCTTTGGTTCTTGACTTCGTTTGCCTTCGGCTCATTCCTTGATTTTTATCGAAATAACTTTTAAATTTATTTCAGTAACAGATACAAATGCCTACCAAGTTTCATCAAAATCGTTTCATTCTTTTTGACGTGAATGTGCCAGACATAGTTGATTGAATAAAGCGCCCTCTCACGGAAGTGTTCTAAAATTTAAATAGCCTCAATTCTGTTGCAGGGTCTCAATCGGATAAACGGTGCGCGAGCCTATACGGAACAGACAGACAGACAGACAGACAGATAGACAGACAGAGGGACAAACATTTGATTTTATATTTTAAGAAGATAAGCTTCCACAAATTTCTTTACTTAATTAAATTAAAATGTTGAAAAAAATTTTAGATAATTATTTATTACGCTAAGTTTGTAAAACTATATATTATATATTTGACCAACTCAGAAAAATTTAAAAATAATTAAAAAATTTATAATGATTCGATTAAAACATTTTATGTGCTGCAATGGTTTCTCAAAAAGCAAAAAGGTTTATAAAGAATAAATTCAGAAATTACTAGTTCTAACTAACTGTTTCTAAACTAATAATATTATAGATTATTTGATTTTATTTTCTGACGAAGCAAGAAAATCAATTAAAAAATCAGTCTTCTGGCAACTTTTTTAGTTTAAATTCTATTCATTATGAACTGTACGTTATTCTGTTGCTAAAACTTTAATTTTAAGGTGAAGGATTAATATAAAAACCCGTTCAGTAGGTTGCTTAGATACGACTAGAGAACATCTTATTCATGTAAGTGAATTTGCTGTTAACCGTTAGTTAGTTAGTTACTGTACACGTGTAGCTCCCTCTTAAAAGCTCATATCTTAATACTTATCTTGCACACTTTAACATATACGTAGAAAAAATATTTCATCAGATATTAAATTCCTATCTATGTAATGTAAAATCTAGTCCATTAAATAATGGGACAAAAAGCATGACAAAAAAAAAAAATAAATAATGAAAAAACATGAGAAAAATAATATGTTTGGAAAAGATTAGATAATCACAACAAAATATCATTTCATATCTGAACACAGAATTTTTAATGCTTTCAAAATAGGTTACACACAACATGCAACAGTGCAAGGACTCACTCATAGAGTATATCTAACCCACATATGAGTTTACAGTTACTCATTTCTATTCATGAGTCTCCACTTATTTGAATATTAACCACTGTGCAGCAGTATCGACATAATTGCTTACGCAGGCATTAAGTTAAGTGAACTTTAAAATTTTGATAAACAATTTTCAAGCACACAAACATGGCCAAAAACTTAAATAGAAAAACATGGCATTTTACGAGCAAATATCTTTTGGGAAAACAAGCTCATTCAGGCATCTGATAATTAACACAAATTCGTTTACAACGAAAAGATATATATAATGGTAGAGAAAACGTTAAATAATATTCAATGGAAAAAACAAAAAAATTAAAGATATTTAGGATAGCTTTATGGGAAAAAGAACTTCAATGGGTTGCTTAAGAAATAAAATTGAATTAAATAAAATACAAACTCGTTTGATGAAATTAAGATTCACGTTAAAGGCGGCTATCTTTTTTCAAAATAAACCTCTTCCACTTCAAGGTGCAGACATAAGCTTGACGTCAAAATAGTCCATCGTTGTTACAATACAACTAATCAGAGCACAATGGGGTGTTAGTCAAATACTGGCGGGCAGAAGTAAATTCATGAACAAACTATGATCGAATTTTATAAATTCGAGTTTTGTCATGTTCATTAAATATGAATCAAATATATAATTTATTAAATATTTTATGTATGATCTTATCTTACTATAACATAATTCAGTAAAATGTGAGTGCGGAACGCTTGATTTCTTTTAATTTCATAGCATATTTTTAGGCATTTTTTTGTTTTGTGATTTTTTAAAATTTAAAAAAGTTTTTCTATTAATTTTCATTTTGAAACATTAAGTCTTATAAAAAATGTTTAAGCTTATTCTTATTCAATTTATTTTATAAAAATTTGAAACTAAAAATTGTTATTTGCACAATTTAAAATCAAATATGTGACCATCGTTAATTTCTAATTCAGCTTAAAGAAAATCCATATTTCATATTTGTTCTTTATTAAAACCGGACATGTCATTCTTGTTGGGAAAGAACTAGTATCTTATATATTTATACGTGAACATTAAAGTTTGTCGTACGCTTTTTTAACCGACTTCAAAAAGGAGGAGGTTCTCAAGTTGGTTGGTTTCTCTGTTTTTTTTTTTTTTTTTTTTTTTTTGTGAATGTATGTACATTAGGCCGTATCGAAAAATTTAGATCGTATTTTTAGAGGTCTCAAAAGTTGCATAGGCTTGTCAAGATCACCCAAAAAAAATTTTATAAAAAATAGAGGACATCTTCCTGCCCCGCAAGGACTAAGTTGTTTTTTGGGAAAAACAATAAAAAATAACGATCTTAAAATGCTTTGATTTTTTTAAGAAAAACCACACATGTCTTAAAGCAAAAGTAATAATGCAGTTTAACTAACAATTTCTTGCCACACACGGTGCTACTTATGATTTTTACCAACAGTATCCTGTATGAAGGATATTCAAAGCAAAAGTTGTACTTGGGATAGCACAAGACGTTTGATTGTAAGCATTGGTTATAAATTTTGGTGGTACTGTTTATAGTGTTGATGTATTCCATAAATATCATGAATTAATAATTTGCATAGTTTTTGCATTTTTATTCTCTTGTTTTAGAGAAATGTATACTAGAACGCAATTTTTTAACTTTTTCAAAAAAATGAATATAAGATTTTATGTCAAGTGATTCAGAAGAGGTGTCGAAGATAATCTTCTCAATTTGAGTTTTTTGAAAATTTCTGAACATGATACTGCCTAAAAAGATTTATTTAATATATCAGTTTAAGACCACGATTTATTTTCTATTTCGATATTTTAAAAAAAGTTATTTCCTAGCATCAAATTTCTCAATTTGAGTTATGTCCCCTTTATGGTTATAATTTCATTTAAACACATTTTAAAAACAATTGTTTAGTCTTTTGAGACCGACCGAATGACATAAAATGTATTTTAACGATATTATAAACGATATAAAGAAGATATAACTCAAATTGAGAAATTTGATGGTACGAAGTAAAATTTTTTTAAGTATTAAAATATTAAAAAAAAAAGTGGTCTAAGCCTGGCATATAAAATACATATTTGAAGGTAAGGTCATTTACAGAAATATTTGAAAAATCCAAATTGAGAAAATTATCTTCGACACCACTTCTTATGCCCGTGATATAAAATCTTATATAAATTTTTTTGAAAAAGTTAAAAAATTGCGTTCTAGTATACATTTCTCTAAACAAAGAGAATTGATATGCAAAAACTATGCAAATTATTAATTCATCATATTTAAGAAATACGCCAACACTACAATCAAAGCCATCAAAATTTAGACTCAATGGTTACAATCAAAAGTTATGTGCCATCTCGATTATAACTTTCGCTTCGAATATCCTGCAAACAGGATACTGTAGGTAAAAATTGTGAGTAACATCGTGTTCGGTAAAATATTGCTAGTTAAACTGCATTTTAATTTTTTTCATTAGACATATGTATTTTTTTTTACAAAAATTAAAGTATTTTAAGATCGTTATTTTTTACTGTTTTTCTCAAAAAACAACTTTGTCCTTGCGGGGCAGGAAGATGTCCTTTTATTTTCATACAATTTTTTTTTGGCATATCTTGACAACCACATGAAACTTTTGAGACCTCTTAGAATGTGAAATTCGAAAAAAAAATGTAATTCGATACGCCCTAATGTACATCGATTACTCCTAAAGTACTTGCCCGATTGCCGTAATTTTTTGTCAACATATAGAGACAATCAACGCGGAGGTGCCCGTTTATGAAAGTGGGCGGTATTTGGAAAAGGGGCGTGTCTCTATAAGAAAAACACTGTATCTCAGTAAATATTGACACTATGGTAATAAAATTCACAGTAAAATTACAATGACAAGCACAAATACTAAAAATGACGATCACTTAAGTGGGCGTAATTCTAAAAAAGGGTGTGGCAATTTTGTAAAAACTCTGTATCTCAAAGAAAATTGACACTAGAGTATTGAAATTAAGTACAGAGGTAGGTACAATTATTGGAAATTACTATAAAAAAGTGGGCGTAATTCGACAAAGGGGTGTGGCAATATAAGAGAATTACTGTGTCTCGAATAATATTGATACTAGGGTTCAGAAATTTATTACACCGTTAGGAAAAATTACTACAAAATATTTTTTTAAAAAAGATGGGCGTTAATCGAGAAGGGGAGTGGCAATATTAAAAAAAAACACTGTATCTCGATTACTATTGACACTACGAAACTAAAATTTAGTACAAAGGTATGTACAAATATAACAAATTACTGCCAATAATGTGGGAGGTATTCGATAAAGGGGCGTGTCACTGTAAGAAAAACACTGTATCTCAGTAAATATTGACACTAGAGTACTAGAGTTAATAAAATTCACAGCAAAAATGCAAGGGTAGGTAAAAAATAACAGTCAATTAAGTGGGCGTTAGTCGAAAAAGAGGTGTGGCGATATTAGAAAAACTCTGTATCTCGAATAATATTGACACTAGAGTACTAAAGTTAACTACAGGGGTAGGCACAGTTATAAAACAATTAATTTCAATACAGTGGACCTTGTTTGATAAAGGGGTGTGGCAATATATAAAATACACTGTATCGCGAATAATATTGACACTAGAGTACTGATATTTAGTATAGAGGTAGGCACACTTATAACAAGTTTTTGTGAATAAAGTGGGCGTCATTCGACAAAGGGGTGTGGCAATATTATAAAACACTAAATCGAATACTGACACTACTAACTGAAAAAGTACAGACGCAGGCACAATTATTACAAATTACTACCGAAGAATTGGGCGTTATTCGACTAAGGGGTGTGGCAGTGTGTAAAAAACTGTATCATATTGACTTAAGGGTGGTAAAATTCATTGTTAGAATGGGTAGAACTATTGAAAACACTATGACAACGACTGTGATATTCTCTACAAAGAGATATTATATAGATATTATAAACACACTATATTTCAGTCAATATTGACATTGGGGTAGTGATAAAAATACAAGAGTAGGTACTGATAAAGATACTGACAAAGACCAGAATAAGAAACGACAGAAAAGCATTTTCCATACTATGAGCATAAATAATTGGTGTTTAATTAATTCATACACTCTTTTAAAATATATCATTTTCTCTAAAAAGAAAGAAATAAAAACTTTTTAGCAAAAAAAGAAACCTACTTCAAAATCACTACAAAGTAAAAAATAATTTTAAATTACTTTACTATTTATTTCTTGGTCAAATTTGTATTTTTATCATAAATATATTAATTTTTTTATGATAAAAAGAGCTTCGAAGTCGGCGCTAATATAATCAGATTTTTTGTGCAGCTGAAACACACATATAGCATTTTAATTAAGATTTAAGAAAAATGAAGATTACAAATTAATACAGCGTCACCCAAGCAGGATATTTACAAATAAAAAAGTCTTAAATAGAGTAGGGATGGCGAAAAAATCATGATTTTACGTCAATGATTAGCGCTGACTAGAAGCTCTTTTTATCATAAAAAAATTAATATATTTATGATAAAAATACAAATTCGACCAAGAAATATATAGTAAAGTAATTTAAAATTATTTTTTACTTTGTAGTGATTTTGAAGTAGGTTTTTTTTTTTGTTAAAAAGTTTTTATTTGGTATTTATTAAAACTCAAAATAAATAAAACTTATATCAAACGAAAGGTTATGTTGCCCATATGTGCAGAATGTATATATAAATGATATATCTGATAGAAGGGGTTCCCAACCTTCTAAGTGAGAAATTAAATTTTTGAGAAAAAATCTGCTCTTTGATTAATATAAAATTTTGTTGAGGAAGAGTTCTTGAGTTGGTTGAATTTGAATTTCTTTGAAAGTTAAAATTTCTTAAAAAAATTTCGTTTTATCCATTCGTCAATTGTAAAATTTGTAAAAAAATGTGTTTTGAATTCAAAAATTTGACTTTCAATGTGAATATCTTGGTCGAATTTTAACGGTTTTTCAACTTTTTTAACTTTTTCTGAAAGCCTGTTAAATCGTTGTTTTTCTTGAATCGTTGACTCTGTTTTTGAGCTTTCACACGATATGACATCAAATTTGGGACGATTTTTTTGACATATCTTAAGACAATGTCATATCGTGTAGAACCAGCTTAAGTTGACTTAACAACCTCTAAGTTGTTGAACACTCTAGGCTGAGAAAATTATTTACCCATCAAATTAATTTTTCAACTATAAGCACCGGTTTGAGCAGCGCTTCAATTAAATAACAAACAATATTGCTATTTTTACTATTAACACAGCTAAATAATTTTGAACGCTGTAATCTATCAAATATCCCACTGTGCAGCGGCAAATGAATAGCAAGCAATCTGGCAACAGGCTTAGTGGCAGTAGCTTCATTACAAATTAGGTATTCATGACTTAATCCTTTTTTAAGGACACCGTGTTCGGTTGTTGTGGCATAATTTAACAAATCCACTTGAGTGAAAACCACAGAAATACTTCATAAATTAGGCGAATGTGCTGGGGAAAAGCCGGTTAAAGGCAATTCAAAACAAAAACATAAGCAAAAACAAGTGGAACAGCAACAACAACAATAGTTGCAGTAATACTTGTAAATATTTGTTATAAAATGACAAACAGTTAATATAATTATTGTGGAATTAATTTTCTATAGTTCTTGTTATTATTATTGTTGAAATATTTAAGAAATTATAATGAATAATTATTCTTGGCACTGACCGATATTTGCAATATAGAGGACATATATAGTAAAATTATGAATATGAAGCAGTCTATTTACTCAGAATATAATAAAAGGTAATATTTTATGGCACTTCATGAAAATATCATAAATATATTTATTGTTGTGTTTAAAATATAAAAAAAAAAAATTATTATATGTAGGATAATATTAAAAACACCAGTTTTGTTTCCTTTAAATTGCATTTATTTATTTAATTTTCAGTTAAATAAGTTTTATTTTGATGACATTAAATTGTCCAATTTTAGTTTGAGTTACATTTTTCTTTAATTTTCACTTTAAAAGAGTTTAATTTCGATTACATTTAATCTCCAACTGTCGTCTGTTTTATGTATCTGTCGTTAAAATTTAGTCGGCGTCCTTTTTCCGTCCGTTCGTTGAGTTTTTCAGTGATGCCAAATTAATAAGTCAGTCCACTCCGTGTTGTCCTCGGTGCCTGGGTTATTTCCACATATATGGCATAGTTTTTCTTAACAGAAATATATCTTAGAGAAATTAATTCCGCAAATGTACCCCTATATTTATGACTTATGGTTGAACCCAGACAAAGCATTTTGTTTAAAGTTACTTAATACAAATTCTCAAACAGAAACTTAAGCAGTTTCTGTTTGTCTGCTATATATTTTAAACCTACAAAAATACTATATAAAAATCATCTACAATACACATAATTAACCAAATTTTACTCTGTTCAGTTTCTGATTCAAATAAAAAAGCAAAAAAAAAAAATGTGAATATTTTACTTAAAATGTCCCATAGGCAAACCAGTTGCAGGCTTGTGTCTATGATTTTATTTCCTGGTTGTCTATTTAAGGTGAAACTATTTTATAATGATGTAGTGACATGATACTTCTACAAATGACGAATGCGTGACAACTCTGCCATTGCTCGGAAGAGCAATCTGCATTTTACTGTCCAGTTAATGTGCTATACATTCAGCACGAATGGATGCATCAATGTTGTTCTTTTTGTGTTGCTTTTGTTGGGTTTCTGTGTACATGAGATATTGTAATACACATGATTATTTATGTGAATACCTTGGCTATGTTTTATGAAACATCATTACAAAACACTTGCAGACTTGGGCTAAGACGAACATTTTTAAAACTATTTCATTCAATTTTGCTTCATTAACTACAGTTTTTTTTTTTAAAGACGTTTTTCAACATTAAATTGTGATTTTTTTAGAAACAAGTTTTACTTTAGTATGCTGTAAGCATGAAAAAGAAGCGATGACATTCCAGTTCCGACTTGTAATGGCGCTTATAGCAAAATATGCAATTATTTCCTATTCTATATTAGTAAATAATATTGAAAGATTTAAAACAACAGAAGCTCATAGCTTCCGTTTAAAATGTCATCTAGTTGTCGAAAAAATAACTCAGCACAAACGCTTATATTCAACATAATGACTCCTATTTTATTTCCTTTCAAATTTTCATCAAATTGTTTTTATTCAGTGGCGTAGGTATGGACAGCCCCCCCCCCCCCCCAGAGCCACGAGCCAAATATAAAAGTTATTCTCAATTGATTCTATTAAGTTAAAAGTTGTTTTGCGATTATCGAAAGATTTGTCAAAAAAAATATACAGTTTTTTTTTATAAATTGTATAAAAAATAAGAAACAAATAAGAGTTTTCAAATTCTCTATAAATATCATAAAGTTTATCTTAATATACTGAAGAAAACTAGTGCTTTAAATATATGTGAAAACATTTCACCTACAAATATTTTTCATGAACTGAGTTGAAATGAAATTAAAAGTACACTGAGAAAAAAAAAAAAAACATTAAAATAAACCTAAAATTTTAAAATAGAATTTTAATGCTGTTTTTGAAGTTTTCGTAGTTAAATTTAAAACAAAAGTTTTTGTTTTCAAAACAGTTTTGTAAATTTTTTTTTAAAAAAATTTTAGTTTGACCTCTAAACAAACCATAGCCGACATGATAAAGCGATAAATTTTACATGAAAACTTGGCTGATCGTTTCAAGCGTTTCATGGGGGTCTTGAGTAACTTTTAGGTTAAACCTCAAAAGCGACCAGATAAAGTTTATTTTTGCATATCTTATTTTTAGCACCCATTCTCTAGGAAAGTTCGCGATGAGGGAAAAAATTGTCCCTTTTGAAAATTCCATACACTTCATGGGTACTCTTACAAGTATGTCTGTACTTAACTTAGCGTATTACAGATCATTAATCTGGACCCCTCCTAGAACCAAAAGCTATCTACGCCACTTCTTTTATTTATATCCGCAAGTTAGAAATTTGTCGCGGAAAATGCTGCATGTCGCATTATTTTCTGCAATATTTGTTTGAAATGAATTTGTTCCAAAATTAAAAACAATAAAACTGCTCTATCATAAAGGAGCAAACATTTTTCACTAAATTTCATGAAAATTTTATTTAGATAACTCTTCTAGAAAACTTCAATTAAAGCGGTATTAATTAAGAATTAGAGAGCTCATTCTCACAAAGTCATCGGTGCGGTGCCAATTCGATTGTGGGTAATTTTTACATTATGATTTACATTATTACATTTTACATTTTTCTTTATGCTAGTGACAGAATATCTTCGAAAAATCGTTCAATAATCTTGAAATCGATAACAGTAAATTTTTCTTAAAATAAAAATACTTTAAATAATTATCACAAATTTTGTTGAAATCTTCAAGAAAAAACTTTTTAACAAAAAAAAAAAACCTACTTCAAAATCACTAGAAAGTAAAAAATAATTTTAAATTACTTTTACTATTTATTTCTTGGTCAAATTTGTATTTTTATAATAAATATATTTATTTTTTTATGATAATAAAAGCTTCTAGTCAGCGCTAATCATTGACGTAAAATCATGATTTTTTTCGCCATC
The DNA here is from genome assembly GCA_958299015.1 of Tetanocera ferruginea. Classification (NCBI taxonomy): domain Eukaryota; kingdom Metazoa; phylum Arthropoda; class Insecta; order Diptera; family Sciomyzidae; genus Tetanocera; species Tetanocera ferruginea. Next base: position 155,664,402 of record OY282642.1, on the reverse strand, counting down.
CCTACTCTATTTAAGACTTTTTTATTTGTAAATATCCTGCTTGGTGACGCTGTATTAATTTGTAATCTTAATTTTTCTTAAATCTTAATTAAAATGCTATATGTGTGTTGCAGCTGCACAAAAAAATCTGATTATATTAGCGCCGACTTCGAAGCTCTTATTATCATAAAAAAATAAATATATTTATTATAAAAATACAAATTTGACCAAGAAATAAATAGTAAAAGTAATTTAAAATTATTTTTTACTTTCTAGTGATTTTGAAGTAGGTTTTTTTTTTTGTTAAAAAGTTTTTATTTCTTTCTTTTTAGAGAAAATGATATATATTAAAAAAGTGTATAAATTAATTAAACACCAATTATTTATGCTCATAATATGGAAAATGCTTTTCTGTCGTTTGTTATTTTGGTCTTTGTCAGTATGTTTATCAGTACCTACTCTTGTATTTTTATCACTACCCCAATGTCAATATTGACTGAAATATAGTGTGTTTATAATATTGACACGCCTCTTTATCGAGAATATCACACTCTTTGTCATAGTGTTTTCAATAGTTCTACCCATTGTAACAATGAATTTCACCACCCTTAAGTCAATATGATACAGTATTTTACACACTGCCTCACCACTTAGTCGAATAACGCCCAATTCTTCGGTAGAAATTTGTAATAATTGTGCCTACGTCTGTACTTTTTCAGTTAGTAGTGTCAGTAGTCGATTTAGTGTTTTCTAATATTGCCACACCACTTTGTCGAATGACGCCCACTTTATTCACAATAACTTGTTATAAGTGTGCCTACCTCTATACTAAATATCAGTACTCTAGTGTCAATATTATTCGCGATACAGTGTATTTTATATATTGCCACACCCCTTTATCAAACAAGGTCCACTGTATTGAAATTAATTGTTTTATAACTGTGTCTACCCCTGTAGTTAACTTTAGTACTCTAGTGTCAGTATTATTCGAGATACAGAGTTTTTCTAATATTGCCACACCTCTTTGTCGACTAACGCCCTCTTAATTGACTGTTATTTTTTACCTACCCTTGCATTTTTTCTGTGAATTTTATTAACTCTAGTACTCTAGTGTCAATATTTACTGAAATACAGTGTTTTTCTTACAGTGACACGCCCCTTTATCGAATACCGCCCATATTACTGACAGTTATTTGTTATATTTGTACCTACCTTTGTACTAAATTTTAGTATCGTAGTGTCAATAGTAATCGAGATACAGTGTTTTTTTTAATATTGCCACTCCCCTTCTCGATTAACGCCCATCTTTTTTAAAAAAAAATTTTGTAGTAATTTTTCCTACCGGTGTAATAAATTTCTGAACCCTAGTATCAATATTATTCGAGACACAGTAATTCTCTTATATTGCCACACCCCTTTGTCGAATTACGCCCACTTTTGTTATAGTAATTTTCAATAATTGTGCCTACCTCTGTACTTAATTTCAGTACTCTAGTGTCAATTTTCTTTGAGATACAGAGTTTTTACAATATTGCCACACCCTTTTTTAGAATTCCGCCCACTTTAGTGATCGTCATTTTTAATACTTGTGCTTGCCCTTGTAATTTTACTGTGAATTTTATTACCGTAGTGTCAATATTTACTGAGATACAGTGGTTTTCTTATAGAGACACGCCCCTTTTCCGAATACCGCCCCCTTTCATAAACGGGCACCTCCGCGTTGATAATCTCTATATGTTGACAAAAAATTACGGCGATCGGGCAAGTACTTTAGGAGTAATCGATGTACATACATTCACAAAAAAAAAAAAAAAAAAAAAAAACAGAGAAACCAACCAACTTGAGAACCTCCTCCTTTTTGAAGTCGGTTAAAAATTAAAAGAAGTTATTTTTGAAATATACCTAAAATTCAACATGAAGTAGAAGTTATCAACGAAAAAGTATTTCATGCTATTAAAACGGCATTTGAAGCAATTGATCACTCTCTCAAACCACATATTAATCCAGGTTTTAATTATCACTAAATTGGATTCCAACAGCAGCGTTGTAAGCAGTTATTTTCGGTAATCGCGAGGTTAAGTAAGAGTTTCTCTAAAACGCGAGTGTAGTACATTTGGCTAAAAGACACAAGTTTAGTTTTGTTATTTACACATATTTATGTGCATGTGTAAATTTTTCTCGCATGAGATTTTTATTTTAAGTTTTAATTTATTTTTCTCAGCATACATGTATGCTATTTTGAACATAAGCAATTTAAGTTTAAATTAAATTACAACATTTTTATTAAATTTTTCTTACATTTAAAAACTAAGAAAACTAAAAATAGTATCTAAAATTTGAACTAAACCAAAATCGTTTAACATCTAATTGAGTGATATTTAGCTTATCATCGAAAAATATAGGATTCAACTTCATTTTTAACATCTGAGTCTTTCTCCATGGGAGCCTTATACCAAAATCACTCAAAATGGAGAGAATGTAAGTGTTTTTAAAATTTTCTTAAAATATATAGGTAATTTTTATTTCTGTGAGAGAGTAACAGAACTAATATAAAAAGTTGTTCTTGAAAGTAGGTCAGAATGACCTTGATCTTGAATGTCGTTATGTATGGTTTGTTTGCTTTTCTTTTGAATTATATATTAAATAATGAGTTTTCTTTTGATTTCTAAAAAATTAAAATTTTTGTATTTTTCTTGAAATGCTAATATTAGCAAAAATTAATTTTCTTCTTTTAAACATTCAATAACTTTGTTACTTACTTGGCTTAATAATTAAATAGAGATTTATTTTTAAAAATAAATTAGGTTCACATTTGGTGCACATAAAATTTTATTAATATCACTGTTGTAGTTTTTGACACGAAATTTTTGGTTCTGCGATAAGACCTACCTTTTTGGATTTGGAGGAGTCCTCCTAGCACAATTGTGTCCTTGGTTTAGTTAGATTGGCTCAAATTTTTAAGAAAACCGTGTTTTTCCAAATGGTCGATTTTGGCCATTTGCCACGTCTATTTCTAGAGATATCTCGCAAACAAGTTGTACGATCTTTACAACCAATAGAGAAATCTAAAGGTATTGAAATTCTTCGTCAATTGTTCTCATGCTACTTTCGGATCCGAGGATTAGTTTTTATGTAATTAATCAATTTTTGAGAACTTGTTGTTTTTTTTAAAAGAAAATTGGAAATTAAATTCATGGAACAAAATTTGCTTGCCTGTTCTGGCCTATTCTGGTACAGGGTCCAAAAGTGTAAACTTTTAACCTACCTAAAAACTAATTTACATGTAAACTTTCAAAACGATAACACACGCGTAACTGTTTTTTTGTATCTTCTAACAGCATATTTTTAAAAATTCTTTAAAAATTCTTTAAAAATTATAAAAAACCTATAAAATTGTCGTACCGTAAAATTAATTTGAATTTTTCGTAAGAAAACAATAATTTATGGAAAAAATTATTAATTACGCAAGAACTACTCCTCGGATCCGAAAGTAGTATAGGAACTATTGACATAGAATTTCATGACCTTTTGTTTTCTTCATTGGTTGGTAAGACCGTGCAACTGGTTTGCCAGATATCTTTATAAATAGACATGGCAAAAGGCATAGAATAGACAAAAATCGACCATTTGGAAAAACATGGTTTTCTCAAAATTTTGAGCCAATCTAACTAAACCAAGGACGCAGTTATACTCAGGGGACTTCCCCAAATCCAAAAAAGTTGGTCTTATCGCAGAACCAAAATTGAACTACAACAGTGTATTTAGTTATTTTTCCTAGAGCTTAACTGTAATATATAAGGTTTGTATAGTTATTTTGTTTTTTTTTTTTATTTTATACTGAATATTAATTTTATATACTTACTTTTTTCTTTAGAATATTGATAATGGTTTGTGTTCATTATTATTATATATGGGCATTTCCAAACTGGCGTTATGTACGTTTTGTACGACAAAATTAAAAAAAAAGAATGAAGAAGTCAAAGTTTTAAATACTTCTTTTTTATATTTGCGTAGTAATAAAGTAACACTATATATTGTAAAAAAATTATAACAATCGACTCTAAGAATTAAAAGATATAAGCAAAATTATGCACTGGCGTGACGTTACAAAAAACAGAAGTGGTTTTCGACTTAGATTACAAAATTTGCAAAACTCTGCGAATTGGGCAAGACTTTTTATACAAAACTTTATTTGTAAGAATTTAAAATAATATCAGATTATTTTGCTGGTTATCAAATTAAAAAAATCTTTTCTTGGTTTTTTTTTAATTAGGCTAAGTCATCTGGCGCGACGTTACTGGCGTTACGTTACTTAAATTTCCATCCGAACATTTTAAGTTAAAATTTGTTTAAAAAAATATTTGCTGTAAATAAAACATAAAGTTTAGCTATTATATAATATAAAAAATCAAATGTTTGTCTATTTGTTTGTCTGTCTGTCTGTCTGTCTGTTCCGTATGGCTCGCGCACCGTATATCCGATTGTGCTGAAATTTGGACACCACGTACGTTTCATTGTGAGGAAGCTCATAGGGCGTGTAAAAAGTGGGCGAAAATATGTGGGCGTGGCACTCTATAATAAATCCTATATAGCCCTATTCAATGAAATTTGATATGAAGGTTCAACTGCGCCTAAGACATAACATAGGCTATAAAAATTCCAAAGATTTCCGCAAGAGGGCGCTTCAAGTAGTGCATTTTTAGGACTCAATAACTCTCAAATGACTTGACCGATTTTACTTAAATTTGGTACGTGAAATAACTTGGCCCTGCAACAGAATAGAGGCTACTTAAATTTCAAAAACTTCCGTAGGAGGGGGCTTTATTCAATCAACTAATGTCGGAGGAACCGATTTTGATGAAACTTGGTAAACATTTGTATCTGTTACTGAAATAGATCCTATGATTCTACAAAAATTATTCGACAAAAATCAAGGAATGAGCCGAAAGCAAGCAGTCAAGAACCAAAGACTAATGAATAAAAAAAAAGCTTAACGAATACGAGCAGAATCTATATAAATATGAACAAAAATCAACCGAACAGTATCGACCAAAACCGAAGTTGAACAAAGGCAATCCAAAAATCGAATCGATCCCAAAAGGATTTTTTAAAATTAAAAATTAAACTTAGAATTTTGTTTTTGAGATAAAAATCCATATTATGCATGCTAAGAAAAACTTCTCGCATTGTTCTCAAAATGACTTTTTCAAACCTCAGAACTTTTCATTGTCCTCAGAACCCAGATGTCAGATCTAGACGTTGAAGATGTAATTTTATTTTTTTTAATATGACCGGCCTTAGGGGCTTTAGGCCTTAGGGGCCTCGGTAGTCGAGTGGTTAGCGTGCTTGACTGCCAACCCAGAGGTTCCGGGTTCGACTCCCGGTCTAGCCATGGTCCTACGCTTTTACTCTTTTCTTTAATTCTTTCCTCATTTCTTATCTACTGAAAATTAAAAACTTCATCAATATATACGACTTTAGAAGTTGTAGTTGGTTGTAGAGATGTTTGTGGAATGAGATTGCTTGATAACTCGAATTGACTGAGGTAAAGGCATAACACTTGCCTCAGATTCAAATTCGAATGTTGATAAATCACTCCGCCACACTAGAACATTCTACACTTGTTTCTCTTGATTTCCCTTTCTCTCCTTCTTGTCTATCTCCCAATTTCCGAACCAAGGCAGACTTGACTGAATAGGTTTGACACCTGGAATCCTTGGTTCAAAGCTAAAAAAAAAAAAGGATATTATATTTTTTAACTCCTACCCCATCGACCATCAGAAGTTGGAAAAAAATTCCACTAAAATACCTGCAACCAAATTCAGTAACGAAATCATGCAAACTTCGAGCAATTTGGCGTGACGTTATTAACTTTTCAAATTTAATATAAAATTAACGGTTTTTTTTCTTCACGATTTTTTTATAAAATTAACTTAACTTTATTAAAATTTATTGAAATGCAAAATTTTACGCACTTTTGAACGTCAGAGTAGAAAAAATAAAACTAAATGCTTTTTTGTCTGGCGTGACGTTACCTCAGAATATCATTAAAAGCAAATCAAAATTTTATCGTTAATTGATTTTTGTTTGCTCTTTTGCATTTATTTTGCGGTTAGTTGTTGTTGTAGCAAAAGTTTTGCATAAGAGTGCACTTGCACAATTACTCTTAGAAATGGAAATTGTAAAGCGAAAATATTCATAGAAATAAACAAAACTGACCAAAACATTAACTTTAAATTGGTAGCCCGATATCCTGCCAACGCAACATGGGAAAAATTTGAACTCTTTAATTAAATTAATTTTGAATATTTCTCTTTAATAATACAAGTAAAAAAAAAAATGTTAGTTGACTCTTAATTTTTTGGTCACGCTAGACTTTTCTGCGGAAATGCCCATATCTAGATTTGTCTACTTACCTCTTAAAATTTCTTAATTTATTATACCCTAAACCTGAAAGGTCAGGGTATATCTTGGCTGGGCATATTTTAGTTTGGTTGTTTTGTCATCTATACACCAAACATATTTTTCCCCCTTCTTTTCTTCTTTTTGTGTCCTTTCTTCTTCAATTTTATATCCGACCTCATCACGCAAATTTAAAGTAATAATTAAGTAGTTGGGTATTTTATCAGAAAGTTGAAAAATTAACTTCATCACATTAGCTGACGGACAAGAGCCGCGAGTTAATGCATGTTACCCTTCCTTCCGACCGGATATTAACTTTTAAAAAAATCTGTAAAACTTTAATTACCTATTATTTAGACCGTTAAACGCTACAGACAATTTAGCATCTCGTTCAGTTTTGTGTAATGGAACTTTAATGGAATTTTACTATTTATAGGGCTTATCTTGTGCAGTTGTATTGGTATAAATTAAAAAAACTGAATTTCTGAGTGCCTTACTGATATGCCCTACTGACTATCTACGCATGTTTTGCCTTATATTTGCAGTAGTACTACTACTACTTATATATTTTATGAAAAAATACTGGCGTTAAATGTTCATATTTTTAAGCAAAATACAAAATATAAGCATTTATAGTTTTAAATTACTTTTCATGTCTAATACACAGCTTTACTTAATCAACACTCGAACCATCATCATGAAGATGCTATAAATCGTTTTGGTGATCTAAAATACAAAAATCTTTGGTATAAAAATAAATATTCTGTAACATAAAATAGCCATTGAAAGTTACCTGCAAGGCAGTTCGTACTGATAGCGGCATTACGCCAGCCACATCGATTGTAGTCGGATTTTGAGATTTCATCAACATGATATTAACAAGTTCCTGTTCCTTTTGGGGCAGCATAAACCAGTTAATATTGAATATTTCACAAGTAAACCGATCATTCTGGAAAATAGAGAAAATCACAGCATGTTAATATCTAAAGATTTTCTTTGATATCAAAACTTAACACACTCACACAGATTTGAATCTTTGTTCCAAGCATACAGTACGAGTACAAACTAAGCACCGGAAGTATTATGTACGCATACACACCAGGCCACTCGCCAGCTATTAATATAAATAGCGTACAGATTATCGAAATACCGGCTGTAGTTATCTGTACCGTTATTGTATAATACAGCATATTATTGCAGCGTGTATTAAAACTGAAATAATATATTTCGAAAGAATTTTATAAATTGCTCTAATTGTTGCATTGCCATTCATACTTATTATATTTCTTGTGCCAGCTAATTATATCTCTCAACATTACTCTGTGTTTGCGCACCACCTTCTTTGCGCTTTCCAAACTAGCGTTTAGCTCTTGAATTTTAAGCTTAAAAATATCCGCAAATAGCACAGATTGCATCAAATAGATAACAATAAACAGATCACCTGCATAAAGTCCAAATCCACCAGCAAACATACATATAGTGTGTGCTACCATTGTTAAGAAATAACCAAAATTCGTATCCACATCCAGACCAGGTAGTCGAAAATGCATCATTAAATAACGTTGTTTTGTAGTTAGTAAAATGAAAATTGGCACAAATATCACACCCGTTATGGCATAAATATAGATCAGACCAAATAACTTGATAACTTTTCGCACACTCTCGCAGCTACTGTTCAGAACCTGGTTGTACTTCGAACCTTTGCGTTCATATTCCTTATACAAATACTCCAGTTCATATCGTAACTGTACAAAAGTTTTTGTATATATAAAGCCCGTCATAAGCTTCGATGTTCCCTGCAGCACACTGCCCAGCATACAGGAGGCCTCCAGCATAAAAGTTGGATTTTCATCGAACACTGCAATAATGGTTGTTATGGAGAAGACGAAGTAACCAATAATGCTGCATATGACAATGCTATTGATCCAGTTGAGGCGTAAATTCGGACTTGCTACATCCATACCAACGATGGCACCACATAATCGCGCCATTTTAAGTATGCCAGCAAAAGATTCCGAGGGACAGTTACCTTCTACAAGCATGGTTAAAGCATTGATCAAGATTGGTTAGAGTATAGCATACATTTCTATTTATATAAGAAGAGTTTGTGTTGGCTAGACAGGCTGTTTTTGGCAGGTTATTTTCACACTGATGGAATTTAAATTTTTATACGTGACTAGATAATTGCTGCTTTCGCATAATAGTCTTAGCACACGTACAAACGTACACTTAGAAAAAGAAAGTTGCTGAATAATACTAGAATGTATGTTTGTGTTTCTGAATATTTCTGAATAATAGTTTCTAAGCAAGTAAGTAGGTTAGATAGATTTTATTGAGACTGATAGATAGATTTCCTAGACACATATATAAGAAATATAGAACTACTATAAAAGTGTCATGCTAATACCAAAAGAAAATAGATACAAACACATAAGAAGTGACACAAGGACAACAATAATCAGAAAAATTAAATTAAAAACATTACTTGGTCCCGGTATTTAGGCTGTGACTAAGAGAAAAATTTCAAATCGACTTACAAACTATGTAAATAGTATTTAAATAAAAGTAAGCATAAAAATAAAAAACTGTCCAATACAAGAAAATATAATGAATATAAAGTTTAAAGCCAAGTTAACATAACACTTAATTATTAAATGAATGACTATTAAAAGTTAGTAATGGAGTTTACACTTTAAAGTTTTAAGTCAGCCTATACCGACTATGAAAAACGCTTAACTCGGTTTTTCAATATACTAGATTTGGTTAAATAAATACTAAGCAAAAAACAATCTAGGTAACACATTCTTATTTGTTTTAAGATCCATGCTATTCTTTACAAGTAGAGTAACTTCGGGTTATATGGAATGCCTATTACTTTTCGGAACATAACTTAGAAAGTACGAGTCCGAAGCTTTCAAAGATTGATGCTGTTCATTAGACCGGATCATTCTTATATGGATAAAAAAAATTTCAACCGGTCGGGGTCTCAAAAGTTAGAGGAACTCATGAAAATGATTTCTGCATACTTTTTTTTCAAATCGGAGAAAAACCGCCGAAGCAATTTTGATTCTCATGGAGGTCCTTTTTGGTAAAAAAAAAAACATGTTTTTTGCTTGTAACTTTTTATTTTACACAGAACGTATACCCACATCTTCTTAAATGTTAAATTTCTTACTCATACTAACATTTTGACTCACAAAAATTGTAAAAATTTTGTTTCATTATAACTCTTATTGACCATCAAAAATTGAACTTTTTGCTATTTTTAAAAAGGCATTTTTTTAAAACCGCTGTAAAAGACACATTTTTTATTGGACTTACGTGGAATTGTTGTTGTTGGAAAGGTATTAAGTTCTTCTTCCTTTTTTTGTATCGCAAAAAATATAAGCAATAAAAAGTTATAAGCAAAAAACATGTTTTTTTTACTAAAAAGGACCTTCAGGAGAATCAAAATTGCTTCGGCGGTTTTTCTCCGATTTGAAAAAAAAGTATGCAGAAATCATTTTAATGAGTTCCTCTAACTTTTGAGACCCCGACCGGTTGCAATTTTTTGTATCCATATAAGAATGATCCGGTCTACTGTTCATCAATAAAATTGGCAACAAGAGTGCCTGACAGAACATTCATTACAATCTTGTATATAAAAACAAATGTATAAGTTACTGAATGAGGTTTCACCGTCTTATTGTTATTCAAATTTTAACTTTACCTTTAACTTTAACTTTAAATTTAACTTTAATTTTAATTTTAATTTTATTTTTAACTTTAATTTTAACTTTAACTTTAACTTTTACTTTAACTTTAATTTAACTTTAATTTTAACTTTTAACTTTAACTTTAACTTTATCCAGCACTTTAACATTTATACTTGTTATTTAAAAAATATTTCCAATTTACTTCACTTGGTTTGTGATATCAAAATAAAATATTTTTTGAGTAGAGAAAAATTAGATTTGAAAAAAGCAAGTCATATTTTATTTTGTAAAAAACAAATATAAAAAGTTTGAAAAAAATTTGTAAAAAATATAGCCAGCAAATAAAATTGCTATAAAGCTTAAATAAAATTGCAAATTTACAAACAACGCAAATAACCAGCAATAAAAAACCTGATTTTTAATTGGCGCCCAACGTGGGGCCTGTCGAAATTTTGCTGCTCGCATCTTGAAAGAACTTATAAAACATTTTCATCAAACAAGAAAGATTAGCTTAAAATATTGTAAGTAAAAATTCAAAATTGATTAAAGATTAAAAAATATAAAATTAGTAATAAAAAATATTAAGAACATTTTTCGCAAAAACTAAATGTAACATAAGAAAATATTAAATAATTCGGCTAAAATTTTGGTGATTTTTTTTTAATTAATTTAATAAAATATAATAATCTTATTTAAGATTCGCTATCTTCACGAAATATAAATAAAAAGTAATAATCTTATTTTATCTAACTAAATAATTTTTTTCGATAACAACGTGTGTAAAAACACCAGTTGTAATTTTAAATTTATAATTTAGAAATTTATTCCCAATTTTTCTTTGATTAAAAATAATCAAAATGAGTGTCAATAGAGAGCAAGTATTAGATTTAATAAGAGAAGCGACAGCGCAGTCCAGACTAGAATTAACGGATAAAATAAATCAACTAACCTTAGCTCTAAGTCGTTTGGGACAACCAAGCGTAGAGCCTTACTTACCAGTTTCCATAGACCCAACCGTTGACTCTGAAAATGCTAGCCTAGACCTAGTGAAATCTTTACCAGAATTTAAAGGAGACGCTAGATCGTATCCGGCTTGGAGAAGCGCTGCTCATTTTGCTCTTAATTATTATAGAGAGGGATCCGAGAAATATTATATTGCCATGGGTATATTTCGAAATAAAATTACCGACTCCGCTAACTCAACTCTTTCATCATTTAACACTGTCCTTAATTTTAAGGCAATTATCTCCAGACTGGACCAAACTTACTCTGACAAAAGACCAATTTACGTGTTAGAAAATGAACTGAGTATTCTTAAGCAGGGTAAGCTATCTTTAGTAGAGTATTATGATATGGTGGACAAGCATTTGACGCTAATCATCAATAAGCAAATTATGCTTTACGATAATAATATTGAAGTCGTCACAACACTTAACGAACGTGCAAGGGAAAATGCGCTACGAGTGTTTATTTCAGGTCTCCGTCGTCCAATTTGCGATATACTCTTCTCTGCAAGACCTAAAGATCTCCCCACCGCACTCGCAGGAGCGCAAGAGCTGGAAATGAACCATAAGCGTTATGATTTCGCACACACTTTTGCTGTGGGTGACTGGGCCAAGTTTAAGCCAACAGTGCCTCAGTATCAACCCGCACAGCGCAATTCTTTGCCAAATATGCGATCTTACCCAAATTTTAACAATTTACCAACACCTATGGAAATTGATCACGGTACTTCATATTATAGACGACATATAACTCCGCAAAATAATGTCCTACATCAACCAAAGCAAATCACTAGCAATTACTTACCTCAGTCACATCCATTGGATCAAACACAGCAACAGAAAAATTCTTATCATCCAATGGGTTTTAAACGAATACGCGAGCAATCAAATTCCATCCAATCACCTATTCAAAAAATTCAAAGAATAAATTGTATGCCTGAAACAGCGGACGATCAATCCAATGAGGTGGAACTTGACTCTTATGACGAATATTTCATACAGGACGAACACTTTAGGGATGATATTGAAGATAATTTCACCAAAGATCATTACTATCATAAAAACGAGCAGAATAACAGCATTGTCTTCAAAAGCGACATTAACCATTTAAACTAAAATCGCTCCTACCATTCATTACTAAAAAAACTGCGAATGGTAAGGAGCTTCGCATTTTAATTGATACAGGTACATCTAAAAATTATATCAAAGACTTATCTTTTCTTCAGGGAATTACCCTAATGAAAAATCCATTTATGTTAAAATCTATTAATGGTGTTAACTTCATAAATAAAAAATGTTTAATCAATGTCCTAGAGAGTACTTCAACGTTTTACTTGCTTTCAAGCCTCACCACATTTGATGGTATAATAGGCTACGACTTTCTTAAAAAAATTAGCGCAAAAATTGATACTGAAAAGGGATTTCTGTTTTACAAGAGTGGTCAAGTCAAACTACAACATTTATCTTGCAATCAAGTTAATTTAGTGTTAGAAGATAATTCCGTTCCATTTCAAGTTAAAGACCAATTTTATCAAATTATAAACAATAACATCAATGCTTTTGCAAGTCCTGACAGAGCGTTGCCCTACAATACTTCTGTGAAAGCTACCATTCGCACCACTACGAGTGATCCAATATTTACCAAAAGCTATCCGTATCCTATTTCAGCTGCGAACTTTATTAATAAAGAAATTGAAACTCTTTTAAACGACGGAATAATTCGAAAATCTTATTCTCCTTATAACTCACCAGTTCACGTTGTAACGAAAAAGGGCTTAGATGAAAACGGTCAACAAAAACTGCGAATGGTTATCGATTTTAGGAAAATTAATGAGAAAACCATTCCTGATCGATATCCTATTCCTGATATATCAGTTATTCTTGCAAATTTAGGAAAATCGCAATACTTCACAACTTTGGACTTAAAATCAGGCTTTCACCAGATTATTATGTGCGAGAAAGATAGACAAAAAACCGCATTTAATATAAACAATGGCAAATATGAACTCTGCCGCTTACCTTTCGGTCTGAAAAATGCTCCAAGTATTTTCCAGAGAGCAATTGATGATATTCTCCGCGATGACATTGGAAAAAGTTGCCATGTTTATATCGATGATATCATTATTTACTCACCTGACGAACAAACACACTTAAAAGACATAGATAATATATTAAAAAAACTAGAAACTGCAGGAATGAGGGTTTCACCAGAAAAATCTAAATTTTTTAAAACGGAAGTAGAGTTTTTAGGGTTTTTGGTTTCGCAAACTGGCATCAAAACGTGTCCAACAAAAGTTAATGATATTCTTAATTATAAAGTTCCAGAAACTCTTCGAGCCTTACGCTCATTCCTTGGTCTCTCAGGGTATTATCGAAGATTTGTTAGAGACTATGCTTCTGTTGTAAAGCCTTTGACTAGATACCTTCGTGGTGAAAACGGTCATGTTGGAACAAACAGGTCGAAGGGTGTCAAAATAACTCTTGACTCGGAAGCAATTGATGCATTCAAAAAAATAAAGAGAGTGTTGGCTTCTGAGGACGTTCTTCTGCAATATCCCGATTACAACCGACCTTTCGAACTTACAACAGATGCTTCTTCAAACGCATTAGGTGCAGTTTTGTCCCAAAATGGCAGACCCATAACGATGATATCTCGTACGCTTTCATCAACCGAGCAAAATTACGCCACAAATGAACGCGAGCTCCTTGCGATTGTATGGGCATTAAAAACACTGCGTCATTATCTGTACGGTATCAGGGATATAAATATTTTTACGGACCACCAGCCACTTATATTCGCTATATCCGACAAAAATTCGAACACAAAATTAAAGAGATGGCGTGCTTTCATTGAAGAGTTCTCGCCAAAATTTCATTATAAACCAGGTAGGGAAAACAAAGTGGCTGATGCGCTCTCAAGACAGTTCATCAATACTTTGAGTGCATCGGAAGAAATTCAAACAGTGCATAGTGAAGAATCTTTGGGTAATGTAATAAAAACTATTAAACATCCTATAAATCAATTTCGAAACCAGCTGGTATTATCAAAATCGGTCTCTTTTCATAAAAGTACCAAAATCATTTTCCAAAAATTAATGCGCCACACCATATGCTTTGACTCAGTTGATAAACTCATGGAGTGTCTCAAAGGTGCTATTAACCCAAATACTACAAACGCAATACATTGTGACCTTACTACTTTGGCAGAAATTCAAAATGAGCTAGTTTCAAAATTTCCAGGTGTTAAATTTATTCATACAGAGCTTTTCGTAATCGACCTAACAAATAAGGATGACCAACTCGAAACAATTACCACTGAGCACAACCGCGCTCACCGCTCCTTAAACGAAAATTTTCAGCAACTTTCACGTGAATATTATTTTCCAAAGATAAAAAAATCTTTAAAGTCTATAATAGCAAATTGTAAGATATGTTTGGAAAATAAATATCAACGTAAGCCACCTAATCATGGAATAGGAAAAACACCAATACCTACCCAACCAGGAGAAATTCTTCATATGGATGTTTTTATCACTAATAAACAGAATTTCTTAACATGTGTAGATGCATTCTCCAAATATGCTATAGTCAAACCAATTTCATCGCGATCAACTATTGATGTTAAAGATGCTCTTCTTGAAATTCTTCTTAACTTCAAAAATACTAAAACCATTGTAAGCGATAATGAAAAAGCTTTTCAATCGAATATAATTAAAACTCTTCTTAGAGACCATTTCTCAATTGAGCAATTTTTTATACCTACTCTTCATAGTGAAAGCAATGGACAAGTCGAAAGATTTCATTCGACTTTAATAGAAATCGCACGTTGCATTAAGGAACAACAACAGCTTAACGAAATCAATGATATAGTTCTATTAGCGACAAATAAATATAATAACACAATTCATTCCGTTATTCAAGCCAAACCTATTGAAGTTTTACATAATTATCCACCTGATAAACTAAATGATGTAAGAAAAAGGTTAATTCAGGCTCAAGAAAAAACTTTACAAAAATTTAATAAAGGTAAAATCGTTAAAACATATATGCCAGGGGATAAGGTATTTTTAAGAAGAAATAAAAGATTGGGAAATAAATTTACCAAAATTTTTATAGAGAAAGTTATCGAAAAAGATTTAGGATCAACGGTTTTAATTGATGGTAAAAAAATACATAAAAGTAATCTCCGATAAATTTTGGCCTTTATTTAACATTTATGCTTTGTATTACATTTTTTTTAAACAATATTGAAAATTCATCTATAAACTATCAAATTTATTTAATCAATCTTGAATTTTTACCATTTAAATATTTATTTTGATTTTGAAAAAAGTATATTATAAAAGACCAAAATTAGAACACTCCAAAAGACTCCGAAAAGATAAGACTCAAAAATTTACAAAAAACACTGCTGTCAAAATTAAGCGTTGAATATAAGCTTAAAAATTTTCTTTGATAATTTTCAAACAAATGATAAAAGATGCGAGTAAAAATTATGGAACAACTTTCTGAGCTGATGGTTTTAAATCCAATATAAAAGAAAAGGGATAAGATTATAAAATCAATTACCAAGACAAAATCTCATAAAAGCTTCAAGAGTTCCAGACTTTTTAAAATAAAAAACAACATTGATCCGAGGACGTCTCAAATTTGAAGGGGGGAATAGTTACTGAATGAGGTTTCACCGTCTTATTGTTATTCAAATTTTAACTTTACCTTTAACTTTAACTTTAAATTTAACTTTAATTTTAATTTTAATTTTATTTTTAACTTTAATTTTAACTTTAACTTTAACTTTTACTTTAACTTTAATTTAACTTTAATTTTAACTTTTAACTTTAACTTTAACTTTATCCAGCACTTTAACATTTATACTTGTTATTTAAAAAATATTTCCAATTTACTTCACTTGGTTTGTGATATCAAAATAAAATATTTTTTGAGTAGAGAAAAATTAGATTTGAAAAAAGCAAGTCATATTTTATTTTGTAAAAAACATATATAAAAAGTTTGAAAAAAATTTGTAAAAAATATAGCCAGCAAATAAAATTGCTATAAAGCTTAAATAAAATTGCAAATTTACAAACAACGCAAATAACCAGCAATAAAAAACCTGATTTTTAATTTATATAAGAGGGACAGTCTGTCTGTCTGTCTGTTCCGTATAGGCTCACGCATCGTTTATCCGATTGACCTGAAATTTGGACACCGAGTACGTTTGATGAAGAGAAAGAACATAGGGGGTGTAAAAGCGTGGGCGGAAGTATATAGGCGTGGCACTCTATAATAACTTCTAAACGCCTGGACCGATTTCAATGAAATTTGGTATGAAGGTTCAACTGCTTCCAAAATAAAACATAGGCTATAAAAAATTCCAAAGACTTCTGCAAGAGGGCGCTTTAAGTAGTGCGTTTTTAAGACTCAATAACTCCTAAACTCCTGGACCGATTTCAATGAAAATTTGTATGAAGGTTCAACTGCACCCAAGATAAATCATGGGTAAAAAAGTGGGCGGAAGTATGTGGGCGTGGCACTCTATAGTAACTCCTAAACTCCTGGAATGACTTCAATTAAATTTGGAATGAAGGTTCAACTGCGCCCAAGATAACATAGGCTATAAAAAATTCCAAAGATTTCCGTAAGAGGGCACTTTAAGTAGTGAGTTTTAAAGACATAATAACTCCTAAACACCTGAACCGCCGATTTCAATGAAATTTGGTATGAACATTCAACTGCACTCAAGATGAAACATTAAATATAAAAAATTCCATAAGAATGCGCTTTAATAAGTGCATTGTTGAGACTCAATAACTCCTAAATAACGTGACCAATTTTAATAAAATTTGGTACGTGAAATAACTTGACCCTACAACAGAATTGAGACTATTTAATTTTCAGAAAACTTCCGTGAGAGGGCGCTTTATTCAATCAACTATATTTGGCTCATTCACGTCAAAACGGATGAACCAATTTTGCTGAAACTTGGTAAGCATTTGTATCTGTTACTGAAATAGATCCTATGCTTTTTAAAGTTCTTTCGACAAAAATCAAGGAATGAGCCGATGACGAACGAAGTCAAGAATCAAAGACGAACGAAAAAAAAAACTTTAACGAATACGAGCAGAAGCTATATAGAGATGAAAAAAAATTAACAGTATCGACCCAAACCGTAATTGAACGAAGACAATCCAAAACTCGAATCGTTGCTTATAGGATTTTTTACAATTAGAATTTTTTGAAATAAAACTGCATGCTTTAAACGCATTTTCTCGAAATGACTTTTCAAACTGCACTCAGAATAAAGTTTCTCAGAATATGATAAAAAAGGCATCATATTTAGAGAAAAATGGTCAATAGTCTCAATAGTCAATAGTCAATAGTCTTTTGTGCGAGAAAAATATTTATCACTATAAGGCCCGTTAACTGATCTCCGAAGTTTAAATTCCTTAATCTCAGATTTCATAAACAGAGTTTAAATTTTAAACTCAGTGAATATTATTTTCGTAACTTATCTCATTAAGTCATACTTAACTTATCTCTTCTCATAAACTTTGTTTAAGCAAAACTTTGTTTAAAATTGAGCTCAGTTAACGGGCCTAAGAGACGTCGAAATATTTTCATTTCCTAGAAGTTAAAAAATATTTCTTCGAAAATGTGAAAATTTATTCTAATTGAAGAAAATTTTATTTGAAAAAGAAAAAAATTGCTATTACCGAAAATAGAGAAATGTTTCACCGGAGAAAGATATGTGTTTGTTTTTTGAGTGTGTGTGACTATTTTCCTCAGACACCAGACGTCAGGTCAAGACGTTGAAGATGTAATTGTTTTTTTAATCATATCTGGCAACTACAGTTTTAAGGAAATTTGACTAAACACTTTCGATGGAAAAAACAGTAATTTAAAAAATTTTATAATTTAATTGATAATTTAAAAAATGTTAAAATGAGAAAAGTTTTGAAAATCGTCCTTTTTCTGTGCTCGAGGCACAACCCCGAGTAACACCGGGTTACATCCGCTAGTATATGATAGAAAAGTTATTCTAAAAAATCTGAAAAAAGTCGAAAAGTGGCATCTTGAAAAACACGCGGGTAGTTTGGTATAGATGGTTTGTTTAATATGGTATACTATACCATATTACCAACACAGTGTTAAGGTTTTTAAAAAAAATTATAATAAATGTTTTAAATGCAAAACGATTACACTATTTGCAGTATTTTTTTAAAAACATCAAGTGAAACTAACAATGGGACCATCGTTTTTTTTTTAAATTTGAGAAATTATGCAGGAGTTCTTAAATAAATAAAGTTATATCAAAAACGCTTTTAAAATTCATTTTTAACAAAATAATGAAGTGGTTGTGTAACATTAAAGCACAAATTTTGTGAAAAAAGGGATTCGCGTTCTGCGGAAGTCATGGAAGCCAATCTGCTTTTCCCTTTTTGTGCAAGAATTTTGGGTTGCCAAGACTGCACAACTGATAGAACCGTTTTGTCAACATTTCATAAGCGACTTACTGGAAAATTATGCTTTATCTATTCAAGTTCTCTTTTGATTTCCTCGCTGAACACAGATTTCTTGCCTAATTCTGCAGAAAGTAGCACCTCTGGCGGCTTTTAGCTGCTGGCTATTCGCTGCAGAGTGGTGTGTGGGACTTTAAAAGGCCAATAGTATTCCCATTTCCTCTTTTTTCACAGCAGCAATGGCTTTCCGCATATTTTACACATTCCACTGCATTCGTTCGTTCACCTTTATTCGGCATTATTGCTATTAGATTTAACTAAAATATTAAAACAGCAGCCTAATGGTCGTATGGTAGACCTTTTTTCCTTGCTGCGCCGTCCCAAGATTTGTTTCTGATAAACCGTCTTGAAAACTTCAATACACACAAACACGTGTTTTCACCAATTGAAAGAGAAACTGATAACAGTTACATCTGGCAATTTTTTTTTCATTACTCTTTTCTAGCTTTACAGCTATAAAGTCAATCAGTGTTTTCACATGGCAAATAGTTTAGGAGAAATACGGGTGCACCATACTAGACGCCTATACCATAATACCCAAAGTTACTCTTTTTATTTATATTTATGAAGATTTTACTAATGTGTGCTATATAAGATGTGGCTAATGTGTGCTATATAAGATGTGGGCATGTCTATACGCAGTTGAAGCTCATATTTTGTACACATCTTATTTTTTATGTCACATACCAAGTTTTATTCCTGAAGCTAAAATACAAACATCTTTACTGAATTTTCACATTTTCAGTTTGTACGGAATATACTTTTTTTGTATAAATTTTATTTTATTTGTAATATACACTCATACCAATATTTATGCCTGTAGCTTCCATATGTGCCTCTTTAAAGGCTTTTTAATTTGTGGATTGTATGGATGGGGGGCATGTTTGTGGACTGATAACGCCAATTATTTGAATACCAGAGTCAGGACGTGTTTAAATATAAAAAGAGAGTAACAAAGATGGGAAAAAATAAATATCCATGGAATATATTTTGTAATTAAACCAATATCAGATCATAAAAACAAAGATATAATTACAAAAAGATACAGTTTGAACATTACTATAAGTAAAATAATTAGAAAAACTCTTATTAGTCAACCTTTGTTGAATAAAATTGTTGATCTAAGCGTAATATTCTTTTTAGATATTTGTCACATTGGACTTTATGCTCTACTAAACTATTTTTAAATCCTATCACAATGATTGAACACAATTCTATTTTACTTTAGCAACTTTACTTTACTTGGCATTATTTTTACGGAGACTAATTTTGGCCTAAATCAAATTCCATTCAAACTTTTGTATGTTGGACTTTTTTATATGGATTGTGCAAGGAATATAAATGTGACAACAAAACAGAAAGAAATTTGTAGGTATGTGTAGACTTGTATATAATACTTATATAACTAAGCCTGCACGCAACAATAGAGCCAAGGGTGGCATGAAGGACGTTATGAATTCTTTTGTTATGCATGCTTATAATGCAAGTATAAGTTTTTTGTACAATTGTATGTGAAACTGTGTGTATGAGTGATTATGTGTGGGTTGTGTGTATGAGGTCATAAAGCATGAAACAGCATTCCTGCTTCCAGGCATTTAAGCGTGCATTATTATCTTTCGTCCTTCACGTATGCTCAGGTATGCATAGAAAGTTTAGCTGCTGCTTCTTTTTCTTCTTCTTCTTCTTCTTCGATTTAGCCTGACATTTTCTATCATCATTGCTGCTGCTGCTGTTGTTACTTTGTTCTGCTCTATTATTATTATTATTTTTATTATTATTATCTTTATTACTTTCTATTGTTGTGGAATAGATATGCTGCCTTTGCGTATTCGGCTTCTTCTTCTTCTCTATTTAGGTTTTTGTTGTCCTTTTTAACATGTATGCTTCTAATAAAGCTCAACCATTTAATTAATAGGTATTAAGTTGTTGTATTTTTTGCTTTGTTGTTGTTGTCTTTGTTTTTTTTCTGTAGTTTTGCTTTCAGATTTTTATACTTATGAGCTTCACTTTTGTTATTTCACATATTGTCGAACAAATGATGCAATTGTATTCGACTGTTGTATCCAACCTAGAAGAATTTCATTAAGAAAAACATCGCACAGTGACACATGCTCGATTTTCCTGCTCCAATAAAGCGTCAATTAGATTTGGTGATGTATTTATTAATTTGTGTTTATGAATAGCATGAATTTTGAAAATTTTATTCTAAAACAAATAGTATATAATATATAATAAATATATAATGTTCTGAAAATTTTCATAAAGAAAAAAAAATAAATAAATAAATATTAGCCATTTCAGCCCTTGAAAGGACTTTGACCGGGCTTCTTATGATCAATTGTGTTGTGTGTGTCATTAAATGTTTGCACACAATTGACCGAGAACTGGACCTACATGTTTTGTGCCGACTTCGAACGGCTAAAGTTCATGTTCTCAAGAAGCTTTACATGGCATTATTTACTCTCTGAGGTTTGCCATTGACTGCAGAGAGGTGGTGACCGATCAGAAAAATTTTTGATTGAAAAAAACTTTTCGTCGCGGCTGGGGATCGAACCCGGGCTCCGAGCATGCTAAGCCACACACTTAACCTGCATGCCACGGTCACCACTTCATAAAGAAATTATGTTAATAAAAACTTATTCCACAAAAAAAAATAATAGAATGTAAGACTACGACAATTATGAAAACAGTTATAAACATAAACAGGCAGTTATGAAAAATTACATAAAAAAATTGTTGTTTACATATTATCCTTGCAAAAATAAATCTTTTTAACACTTAAAGGGAGTCGCCCTGAACCACTGTAAGCATTAAATTAAGTGAATTATTGTTAATATTAGTAAATTGCTCATCATCATCATCATCATCATCAACATCATCGTTATTATCAACATCATAATATTTTGTTTTTATTAAACTTTACCAAGTATTTCTCACATACAATACGTCTGCATTTCATACTACAGTACATATATTTTTTTTCAGATTGTTTTACTTCATTTCTACTTAATTTGCAGAATTTTTTTTTTTTTGAATGTGAAAGAAAACACTAGTCTATAGCCATTTTGATAGCAGGAAAATAATCATATATCTTAAATTTGTTATATTTATATTTAAGAAATATTCAACAGAGGTAATTTTGATAACTTTTTTTGATTCCTCCTTTACTTGTAAAAGAAACAATGAAATTGATTGATTGCACCAAATTATACAGCTATCAAGGTATGATACCTTTGTGCAAAAATTACGAACACTTAACCTATAATTTTCTCAAAAAACGGCGATGATGATTTTCAAATGTTTACTTATGGTAACTTATAAAAGATATTGTATTGTTTGTAGCAAACATTTTTATTCATTTTGTAAAACAGTGTTATCTAACTTATTCAGTGCAAAAAAGCCTCTAAATATATGGACGTGAGTGCTTTATTTAATAATGTACAATTTTGCTTTTTTTCTTAAGTTTTTATGCTAAAGATTGGACAGAAGTATGTTCTCCGAATCAAAAAGCAGGTCACGACAATAATAAGACCCAAAAAATGACTTCCAAAAAAGGTCTGAGGAAAATTCATTTAATTTTTTTTTTTATTTATAGAACTTTCATCATAAACTGGCACTTAAATGACACCTAAAATGCATTAAATGCCACAGTAGAACGTATTCAGACCAAAAGTTTTGATTGTTTATAGTTCTGCAACAACAAAACGAAATATATTTTTTTTTTTGTTTTGAGGTATGGTTGAGAAAATTGTTAGATTTATCAATTAGTTTGCAGACTCGGTAGTCGAGTGTTCGAGAGGTCTCGGATTTGAATACCGGACAGGCCTTAATATTTCTCTTTTACTTTTTTGTCAATTCTTTGCACATTACTAATCAACTGATATTAACAATGCATCCATACAAACGACTTTGGGAATTGTAGTTGATAGCTCAGTATGCTGTAGAAACGAAAAAAATTCCCATAAGAAATGCATTGAGTTTTTTGAAAGTGAACAGTTGACCGGATCGAAATTTAGATTCCGCCGGTCGGGGTCTCAAAAGTTAGAGGAACTCATTAAAATGATTTCTGCATACTTTTTTTTCAAATCGGAGAAAAACCGCCGAAGCAATTTTGATTCTCCTGAAGGTCTTTTTTGGTAAAAAAAAACATGTTTTTTGCTTGTAACTTTTTATTTTTCACAGAACGCATACCCAAATCTTCTTAAATGTTAAATTTCTTACTCATACTAACATTTTGACATAAAAAAATTGTTAAAATTTTGTTTCATTATAACTCTTATTGACCATCAAAAATTTAACTTTTTGCTATTTTTAAAAAGGCATTTTTTTAAAACCGCTGTAAAAGACACATTTTTTATTGGATTTACGTGGAATTGTTATTGTTGGAAAGGTATTAAGTTCTTCTTTCTTTTTGTGTATCGCTTAAATCAAAGCTGTTTGCGAAAACTGACAGAATGTGAGAAATCGACTTTAGAAATCTGATAAAATGAAGCATTTCTTATTCATACAAACAATAAATTTAATTTGTTCACTGCTTTATCGTCCAGTTTTCGATAAATTTTTTTTTTAATCACATAGCTTTGATGAAAACGATACACATAACGAAAGAAGAACTTAATACCTTTCCAACAATAACAATTCCACGTAAATTTCATAAAAAATGTGTCTTTTACAGCGGTTTTAAAAAAATACCTTTTTAAAAATAGCAAAAAATTCAATTTTTGATGGTCAAAATAAGTGTTATAATGAAACAAAATTTTAACAATTTTTTTATGTCAAAATGTTAGTATGAGTAAGAAATTTAACATTTAAGAAGATTTGGGTATGTGATCTGTGCAAAATAAAAAGTTATAAGCAAAAAACATGTTTTTTTTACTAAAAAGGACCTTCAGGAGAATCAAAATTGCTTCGGCGGTTTTTCTCCGATTTGAAAAAAAAGTATGCAGAAATCATTTTAATGAGTTCCTCTAACTTTTGAGACCCCGACTGGTTGAAATTTTTTGTATCCATATAAGAATGATCCGGTCTAGTGAACAGGAAGCGGAATTTTTTCGCTAGGTCGAAAAAAATACGCTGTTGACGAAAAAAATTTTTTCGGTGTGGCCAAGTTCTCACCCATGTGTGTAGAGTTGAAATGCTAAAATTTTGCTAGCAATTATATGCCCTTACATTAAATTGCCGCGGAAATTTAACATTCAAGAAAAAACATAGGCAAAAAGTCACTTTTGAGGCTTTTTGATACTTTTTGAAGTGAAACTTCTTTGGCGGCTAGTGAAATTTCAAGGTCTCTTATTCGTGACGCTAGGCTAACGTTTTCAATTCATATGAAAATTTAAAAAAATTATAGCTGCTGCAGAGAATTGAACCCCGAACATCGTTGATCTAGAGTCGGAATCTATACCATAACGCCATGTAGGCACATGAAAATGATTAAACAAAATGTAATTAAAAATGAACGCATAACATACTGAAAATAACATAATTAACATTAACATTGCATTAACTTTAACATTACATTATTAACATAAGCGTAACATTAATTTTCATCCTACAAGTATGCACGGAAAAAAATAGAAAATTAGCTAAAACAGAAGCAGAACGTGTTCGTGAATATAGATAGCGACTTAGAGCTCTTAAGAATGCAGCCGCAGCTGGATCTGCAACTAATGATGAAGGTAAGGTGATTGCAACATCGGCTGAGTTCCAAAATGCATTTTTACGAAACATCAGTGTATTTTGGTGAATCTACAAAGAACCAATCCCCAAAAAACACACTGATGCTGTGCTAAAATGTATTTTGGAACTCAGCAAAACTCAACAAAATTTTATAGCCAACCATGTTGATACACTCAACAACATAGCAATTATTATGATCAGGAAGCAAAACACAATAATTAACAAGATTTGTCTCTGCTTTCGGAGACTCCTTCAATGAGTACTATGCAAATGCAATCTAACATTCAAAAAGTGACAATGTTGAGAAGACATTCGAAAGCAACTAAAACACCAACTGAACTAAAACAAGGAACTAAAATAACTGTTATTTTACAATTTTCATATGAAAAAATTGTTGAAAGACTTTTCCAAATATATCATTATGTTACAAATGTCCTCAACCTCATGAATATTAAGTTCCTTTTAAATTTAAGACTGATTCTTTAAAAGTTAAAATTTAAGTGTTATTTTTTGCCTTGTATTTTTCGAGAAAAAATAAAGGTTCTTTTGACTTTTATTTTATCTTAAATTTTTTAGGTCAAAATTATCAAGCAATTTGTGTTTTTTTTAAAGGCCGCTAGACAGATTGAACTGTTGACACCATGTGTAAAATGTCTCACCGATGAGATGAAAATAATGGTATCAACATTTTTGTAGTCGGTAAAATGACTTGAACAAATATAAACTACCTGATATTTTTGACCGAAAAAATAAATGGCAGAAAATAACTGTTATTTTCCACCGATAAAATAAAAGTCAAAAGTAACTGTTATTTTTGCCAAAAAAACCTGTAAGGCTCAAAATAACTTTTATTTTTGTCGGAAAAAAAACAAAGAAAAGAGAGAAAGTTAATATGTGACACTTTCGATAAAAACCATAGCCGATACGGCCCCTGGATGCAAATATTGAATCAACAGATTATTATTCCATTTCGTATTGATTGCATTTCTTTTCAGATACTTTCTCTCTCTATTTCACACTAAAATTTTTCTTATTTATTAACTTATTTTATCTATTTCTTATTGTTAAAGAAGTTTCACTTCTACCATGTATACGTTGCTACACGCGAGTTTTTTTTTCCATCTCGCTCGGATACACAGTGTTGATTTGTTGTTTCATGACGTACATATGATTTGCTGTTTCATACTTTTTAAAGCATTTTCCTGCTTTTTCGTGTGTTGCACAATTTTACTGCAAACAAATGTTTAAAAGCGAAAAAGCGTCATGATATCGCTTGAAAAAGCTTAACAGCTTCAGCTTCCACTATAAACCAGCGTTTAAAAAACTTAAAAAAACTTCAGTTGCTTTTGCTTTTACTTTGCTGTGCTTATTGAAAATCGAACAGCAACAGCAAAAGCAGCAGCATTTAAAATAATTTGTTTTACTGCGTAGTGCTACGAAAGCAAAATAAATTATTTTATTGCTTCGCTTTTCATTTTGCCTTTCTTATTTGTCGCAGCACTAAAAAAACAGCAATTCTTTTGCTTTGCTTCGTTTTGCTGGAAGAATGAAAATAGTTTCAGCAAAACAGCAAAAGAACAGCAGAACAGCAATATTTTGCTGCGGTAGTGCTATCGACAGTTTTTCAAAGTAAAAACATACATACACGACAGCGCACAAGTATACATATTATATAAAAAACATGCAAATAGACATGCGCCTCTGAAACGAAGCAGCATAGAAACGACGAAGAAGAAATCACGAAAGCCAAACGAATGCACAACATCCGAAAGCAAAGCAAAACTAAGCTGCTTAATAACTGCTGCTGTCGTAGTGCTGTGACAAATTAGAAAAGCAAATTGCAATAAAATAATTTATTTTGCTTTCGTAGCACTTCGCAGTAAAATAAATTCTTTTTAATGCTGCTGCTTTTGCTTTGCTTTTCAAAATTCACACAGCAAAGCAAAATGAACAGCATTACAATGATTTTAAAAACTGTCGGTAGCACTACCGCAGTAAAAATTTCGTTGCTTTTGCTATTTTGCTGAAAGCAATTTAAACCCTGCTATTAACGCGGCCTTAGGCTGCGGCCAGGGTTAATCCTGATGCCGACGTGCAGACAGACAGATTTGCACCAATACGACAAAACTGGCTTCATACAATTTCATACAACGTGTGCAGAGTGCCAACATGCAGACCAGACAGGTTGTACGAGAAAACAGGCTGGCACTGGTTTCTCGTACCGATTAAGTTTTTTTGCGTTTTTTTAACTTTTTTAGGAAACTGTGTGTTCAAGAATACAGCTTTAGTTTAATAAAGCAATATTAATCTATATAAATTTATTGCAGTTCAAGGAAATTAACAACAATGTGTTGGACGAAATAAGCATGCAAACAAGCACAGCAAGAGCATGTATTTGACCATTTTGTAAGTTTGGAGTGTATTTTGTGTTGACGTTGTTTCGGTTGCTGTTGTTTGTATGTAGTTGTTTTTATAAGCGTTTCAAAAGAACTGCAGAGAAAATAAACATTTTTGTATTATTATTTATTGCTTTGTTTAGCTGAAATTTTGTTTAAAAAAGCAGTTTCTTAAAAACATTACAAAAAACGACACAAACAACTAAAATCAGCTACGAGAAACCCCTGCCAGTCTGTTTTTTTTCGTACTGATAGTATGACAACCTGTACTGTTCTGTACCGCATTCACTCTGAACGGCTTATTTGCTGGGCAGATTGTTGTCTGTGCCTGTCTGACTGCAACTGGATTCACTCTGGCCTTAACCTTAGGATTTTTCGAATCCTGCGAATGAAACGTAACTTGAAATTCTTAAGGGCACAGTTAGCACTTTGCAGCAGAACATGAAATTACCGTTTAAATTTCTGAGTCAGATTAAATAAAAATCGCATTTAAAAACTTAAATCAAAATTTCTTATTCATATAAACTTTTCCAAATGCAAAATGTTCTAAACTTGAATATTACATACAACAGCAAAATTTTTATTTGCACATGTTGCAGCTACTGCTCCAACAGCTGACGTCAGATTTTTCATAAAAATCTTCGAAAGACGTTCCTTTGTTTGTTTGTTTGTTTGTAGGTGTGAAATCAAGAAAAAACTAAACAAACAAATTGTTCTGGCATGTCGCACAGTGTTGCGAGCCCATACAAAAGTTGGACAAAAATAGAAGGAGTCGTCCGATTTGGATGAAATTTGGAGTGGTGAATTATTTAAGGTCGCTGATATCAAATATGAAAAAAAATTTAAAAAAAATAAATTCCATCATGTCTAAATTAAG
Source organism: Tetanocera ferruginea (assembly GCA_958299015.1). Lineage (NCBI taxonomy): Eukaryota > Metazoa > Arthropoda > Insecta > Diptera > Sciomyzidae > Tetanocera > Tetanocera ferruginea. The sequence goes on along the minus strand of OY282642.1, from coordinate 155,636,853 downwards.
GTTATAAATTTCAATTTTTGAGATTTTTAAGTTTTTTAAAATATTATTACCATATTTAAAATTCTTAAATTTACAATTTTTTTAATTTTGGTTTAATATATGGTTTATGATTTATCAAAAAAAAATTATTGCTTTGAAATATGTTATATAGTTTAAAAGATATAAATATTTTTGTAAGAGTATTTTTGTACTAAACTATGCTGGAAAAACTTATATATTTTTAATACATTGACGTTTTCTTCTTTTTGAAAGATATTCGCTTTGAATAATAAAATGCAAATATTAATTTTACTAATAATTATTTAATATTTTCTTTATGTACATTATTTGAATTAAAAAAGTGCTAATCTTCATCTTTATTTTCATTATAAATATACAAATTGATGTTAGAATCTTCCTCAATTATCTTTTTATTATATTTACTTTTTCTTTGAGAAGATAAAAGAGGGTCTGATGAGATTACCAAATAGGTCATAAGATCTGTATTGGAATTTTCTCTTGAGCACTTCCGCGTGTGATTAAGACGAGTATATCGAATATTTTTGTGGCTTCCTTCTAAAGCTTCTTCAGATAAAGTTCCTGCGAAAATAATTATTGTGAAAAAATATATCTTAGATCGAATTACTTCAAACTACAATATTAAAAGTTTAGTCACCTATTGGTAAATCGAAACATTTTACTACTTCGCATCCATGTACTAAAACTTTGTGTACAGAGCAAGGCATATAATACCAATTGTAGCACTCTATGTACAAGTTCCTCGTTTTTCTCAGCAGCTTACTAAATTCATCAATTTTAATGATTTTGCCACATGAGAGGATTCTTAACACTAATGCAAAGTTGTATATAAGATCTTTGTTAAGTCCTGTGATTTCTGCAGATACTTCATAGTTTAAAAAAAACTTCCTAGCCGTATTTCCGTCGTTTGTGGTGCCATAACCTGTTTTTACATAATCCACTAGCAGGCCCAGTCTCTCTCTAAACTCTCTTTGTATTCGTGCTTTAGTTTCAGCAAAAACCGTTTTATGTTCTGCTCTTACTTGCCAGTTTTTAAATGCCAATCGATAGGCTATATGCAGTAAACATTCAAAAAACCTTATCCAACAATGTAGTGTTGAAAGTCCATACTCATAATGATTTATATTTGGAGTTTTAACCAAATCAATTCGATTCATTTCAATAGGACTTGCTTTGCATATAAAACATCTACTTGTTGAATTGGTTTCAGTTAGAATATTTGCAATGACACCATCTATCATTGTACAGTGCATTATGTATGAGACCTCAATAGGTCTTCCATCAAGATCGATTATGTCGCATTCTAACTCATTTATCTGGTTTTTCATAGCAGCATTTTCTCCAATAATAATATTTTTATTTTCTTTTGCCATGATAAATTTCACAGGTCTACAGAAAAGAGTGGAAGAGCATTTTTCATTGACCCAAATTTCATTTCTGGATGTTGAGTCAATTAATCTAAAGTAATAAAAATGTTTTTTTACTATATAAAATTATACAAAAGTTACTCACTTTATTGGAACAAAAGCAATTAAAAATAAGAACTCATCGTTGAACTCGCTTGAAGAAAAACTCTGCTTATACCGACTATGGCCAGAACTTCCATCCATACCCCACTTGCAGATAAGTGTAACTTTGTTTTGGAGTAAATTAGGTTTACATAAACTCAAAACACTTTCTGCTGTCTTTCGCATTAAAGGTTTTAAAGGAACTTCAGCAGAATTTTCTGAAGCTATTACTGGCGGTACTAACGTTTTTTTTAATTTCTGTATAGCATAATAACTAGGAAAGCAATTTTCATGCAATTTGTTCACTGTTTTTCGCAAAATATTGTACTTTTCTACAGAAAGGTCCAAATCCATATACAGCGTTAATGCCTCCATTGGTGACAAACTTTTTTTTTTTCTAGGCTCACTTTCAGGATTGCTATTTGTTTTAGCAAATTGGGAAGCAAAATCTAACTCTTCCGCAGAATATTCACCAGCTATATCAGCTATTCTCCTTTTTTTTGTTTTTTCTGATGCCAAGTGAAATTGCATTTGAGGCCTTCCGCGACTTGTACTAGGTTGCTAAATTATAGATTAATTTTAACTTTTTATATTAAAAATATTTTATTTTCTTTAAAGCTGTTTACTTACATCATCTGGATGTGAAAATTCGAAAGCTTTGAGATTTAGCCAATTCGAATTTTTTTTTAAAAAATATTCTTTTTTGTAACCACACTCAATCCACTTTCTTTGAAGTTTTTGACAAAAAACGCATACTTTTTGTTTTACTTGATTTTCATCAAATACTCTTTCATCAATTTTTTCTTTAACAAAAGCTACGATGAAAGATACTTTATCTCGTGGTCCAGCACTAATCCAACTATTAAATAAATCGGAATTATTAAAAATATATGACATTTTTACTACAAATCTCGCGTTAAACTTTTATGTAAAATGTTTAATTAAAAACGGTAAATGCATTGTGGGTGGCAATAGTAATCATAGGTGTACTCTACTTAAAAAAAAATTTACGTAATTTCCAGTAATTGCCTAAAAAACTATTACGTTAATATATGTTTGCAAAAAAAATATATATATTTCCGAAAAATACAATTAATTAAATATGAATCTTTTATTTTTTAGTTAATTTGTGCCCAATAATTATTGCAAGATCTTTAAAGCCCTTCTTTAACTTGTAGGGTACAAATTTTTAAAATTGTTCGCTTATTTCTAAAATGAATTAAGTTTTTTTTCCGGTATGATATATTTCTTGTATATATTAAAATACATATTATTCAAAACATGTCCTATAATATAAAAAAAATATCTAAAAAAACAGACTTAGATCATTTTTTAATAAAATAGATAAGAAACATGTTTGTTTACATTTGTATTGCTGTTAAAACAATAACAATTTTTCGAAAAATTATGAAAAATTGCATTTTGGACCATTTTTAAAAATTCGATTACTCAAAGAATCGGACGTATTCGGAAAAGTTTTTTATAGATTCTAAAAGATAATAAACCATACTTACAATGTTTGTTGGTTTCAAAGGTGATCTCAGCGGAACTTGGAAGAAGCTGACTAATAAATTTAACAAAATTTTTTATTTTTCCATAGTTTTATCAATTTTTGAAATTTTTGAAAAAATTCAATTTAACTTTTTTCTTCCCAATAACAAAAACCTTATTTTTTACTATAAATTAACTTTAAATGAAAATTAAAAATATTAAAATATCTTGAAAAATGAGTTAACAAAAAAAAATTTGCCTAAGTGCTCGGAAACGAAAATTGTACCATAAAAAAACTATGAAATTGTATTGACTTTAAACAGGTGTAGCGTCTCCAAAAATTATTTAATGGAACTAAAAATTTAAATTCTTCTTAATTGGAGTATTTCCTTTACAACGATACCCATTTTGTATGATTTGATGAAAAAAAATTTTTGATTTTTGTCCACTAGACGCAACACTGTGTGTCGGCAACTTCTAAAGGACGCTGACAGATATCACAATATGCGACAGAAATACGGCTTCAAGCCGTCACTTTGAGGCGCGTACTGTGCTCTATGTTCAGCTCATGCAGCAATGTGTGCCAAGCGAAATATGACAGAGCAACAACAGCAGGCATCAAAGGCGGAGAATTTAGTTTTTGCCAAGTAAAGAAGTATTTATATTTGCACTGATGTGACGCTGCAGCTCATGCACTGCACTTCAAACATATACATGCTAATAGATATGTGAGGACAAACGAACGCCTTGCCAGATGCCGCAAAGATGGCTTTAGAAAAAAAAAAAAAAGAAAGACGCTAAACATGCAACAAACGGAAGCGCTCAGCGTGCTGAATGGTAACGCAGTGCAACGTAACGTCTCGCAAGTAGTGCAGAGAAAATGCATAAAGGCTGCAATAATTTCAATACAATTTTTGAATGCGCGCTTCCGTTTCCTGTGCCAGCAGAAAAGAAGAAGGTGGCAGCAGCAGCTAACAAATAAAAGAACTTTCTTAAGGTTAGAATTTAACGTGAAAAATGTTGATATGGTGGCATGACGGCAGTTTCATTTCATTTTGTTGTTTTTTATTTCGTTTTGTTTGTTGTTGGTTTTTGTTTTTATTTTTTTTTTTTTTTGTGTTGATAAAATTCTGTACAAGAAATACAAAAGCAACAAAACACGCAATATAGCATTAGCAAAATTGAAGAGGAAGTAAAGCACGCAGGAAGGATGCCGAAAAAAGAAAAGCGCCTTTATTGCAAGTCGACGAGCGAGATGGCAAATTATGGCTGTGGGAAAAATTTAAGTAGTGAGAGATATATAGAGAGCGGGGGGAGAGAGAGAGAGAGAAAGAGCAAGCATTATATGTATTGCTGGGTCTGGCAAGGTGATGATATCGAAGATTGAACGCTTGCCTGAATAGCGTCAGAGGATAATAATAATAATAATAATAATAATGTTCTTCATTTTTTTTTCTTAGTCTTCCTGCAGCTTGTACACAGCTCCTTGTAGTTCTGCTTTTGTGTAGGATATGCAATGAAATGCAAACAATAACAATGAATTCCAAAGATCTTTTCCTGCGTTTTTATGCAGTCGTCTTTACTGCGCTACGCTTTGTTGTCAGCCGTGCCATAGTTGTGTTTTCGTCCTTGTTGTTGCTGTTTTTGTCGTTTTTGTTGTTAACGGAAATAAAGGGAAATGCGCTGAGTTGATCGAAATTTAAAAGTTTATTTTAACGCTTCCGGCTAACGTTTGTGTGCGAAGAATATATATATATGCCTTTGTATGCTTGTGTGTGTCTGTGTGTAATTCTGCTTGCGTTGGTGCCTATAACCAGCCCGGAAACATTTACATTGTTTCCGGTTAGAACAATAGCTCAACTGATTGCGTTTCAATGTATTGCCAACCACTACGTTCTTTATTGTTATTATGTAACATAATAGCGCTGAGCTGAGCTCGTTAATAGATTTTTTTTTATGAATATTTAATAGTTTCTGTTGAACTTTATGAACGTTCTGCTGGTAGTTTTGCCCAGATCAAATATCTCGCGATGCTATTTTATGAATTTTGTGAATGAAGGCATCTATTGTTTGATTATGAAAATGTAATGAAACTATTAAAATCAAACATTAAATTGTTGCCCATTAAAATAAAGCAATTATTTATGAAGCGTGCTATTTTTTTGTATCCACACAAGCCTAAATTAACTAAATGAAGGATTTACATGTAAAGTTTTGCTATGAAAAATTTACACATGTCAATACTTTTCAAAAATACGTGTTGATCTGAGCAAATATACGTATAACTATTGGCTCATTCCACAGAAATGAGGAACGGAAACATGAGTTCTAAAATGCATGTATTTAAAGTAATTTTTGGTTTTCGAATTGAAGTGGAATCTTAAGTTAGTCCTGCTGCAAAAATATTTTTAAATTAAATGCTTTTTTATATTGGAAAAAAATTTTTAAATATTTTGATTTAATTTAAACTTTGAAAGCAGTCATCTTTTGATACAACTTTTAAAAAAATAAGGTTAGTAATATTAAAAAAGATATTAATGTTGTGTTAGAATAGTTTGTAATAATGATTGGTTACTGCGTTTTCAAAGTACTACAAAATATTTAAACTGAGTGTTTTTTCTGTGTCACACCCGTCCCAAAAAAGGCTATAGTTTTCCTAAGAAGCAACATGGGCTTATGATAAGAATGAAACTTTCCTAAAGTAAGGATGTTGATGTTTTACATAAATTTGTTGACTTTTTTCATTCAATAAATTATTTTTATCCTTCATTTCCGTTACAAGAAGTTGGTCACACCCGGAACTGTTTTCAAAATTTTTTTCTAATAATGAAATTTCTGCAAAGTATATGAATAAATTCTTTGATAAAAACAAGTTTTGTAAATTCATGTATAACGAAATCAATTGCATAGGTATTAATTTGATCAAAAATTCATGCGAAAAATTTTTTGCAAAAAATATTTTTTTTTTTATATATATTAAAAACTTGAAATTATTTGTACAGGTATTAATTTGATAAAAAATTCATGCAAAAAATTTTTTTGCAAAAAAATATTTGTTTTTTTTTTAAATAATACATTAATTAAAAACATATTTTTTTGATTGAAGTGTCAAAAATATGTGAAAGTTATTATACCCATTAATTTCTTATATATAATTCCCACATCATGCGCACTCGTCACACCCGGGACAATCTTATGTCACACCCGTCCCATTTAAAAGTTTAAAAAAGAATGGTTATCGCCATTTTTTCAAAATATTTTTCACTAGTATTCAACAGAAAATATATTAAATTTAAATATATGCAAGTGCAAAAATGGTCTCATTGTTTCAGATGGACTGAATTTCAATGATGAACTCAGAATTTTTAGTTTTTAAACTTGTGCTCGTCACACCCGTCCCAGGTGTTTAAGCGAATGTAACTATTAAACTAGTATAAATAATTGCATTATGTTTTAGCATTTTGAAACCTTGGGGCATCTTCTTAAATACCCTTTAGTAAATTGCTAAAATTTTAACCGGTTAATACCATTTTTAGCACGATAAAGTAGTCAAAACGTCACACTCGTCTGTATGGAATGAGCCTATTACGTATTACTATTCAGATTAATTTTAAAATAACAAAATGTTAGTTAAGAAAATTGAAATAGCTTCAAGGGACACGTGCTTTTAAAAGTAAAAAAAAAAACAAAGCAAGGTATTTTATGTATTGAAAATAGTTTATTTAAATATTTTGTACTTAATGAACAGATTAATTTAGCTTAAAACACAATATTCTTAACAATATTCCCTGAAGGTTCAATCCAATTGAATAACAATTGTTGCAGTTTTAAGCATAAACATACTAAGAAAAGTTAATAAATGTACTACTTCTTATACTTTAAAAACAATTTTCTCGAAAAATGCTACCAAATTTTTTTCATTTATAAAGCGAATACCATTCCTACTTTAAATCGTTCTATTTTTATTTTAGAGGAATAGTTTTTTTCTATAACCTAAAATAAATGAATGTTTTAGCCAAAAATAGATATTTTAACTACCATTTTCGCAAAAAGCTGTATTTTTCTAAAACCTTTGATTAAAAAGTTTCAGAAGAACAAAAATTACGCGGTATAACGCTCAAAAATTCAACGGGTTTCTCAACGGTTTCTTTAGGTTTGTGGTTCGCTGAAGTCAGAGTTTTCGGGTCACTCTAGGTTTTCATGCTACTGGGGGAGGTAGAACCCTTACTACCTACAGTTAATGGCAAGAATATGACCGACCCCCATTACTTTTTCAAGAGGATAATTTTTTGCGACCCTACCGTATGGAGGCTCCCATACAAATTTTATGATTATTGTATATTTATACCCTAAACCTGAAAGGTCAGGGTATATTGACTTTGTGCAAATGTTTGTAACGCATAGAACGAAGCGAGTCCGGTATAGAAAAGTATATATATTCTTGATCAGCGTCACCACGTGAGTCGAGCTATTCATGTCCGTCCGTCCGTCCGTCCGTCCGTCCGTCCGTCTGTCTGTCCGTCTGTGTGTTGTCCGTATACACAGGATAAGAAGAAGGAGTTGAGATAATTAGATGAAACTTGGTACACATGGTTACATGAACCCAACGATCTGCATTATTGAATATTTTTGGAATCCGCCCACGGACACTTCTACCTCCCATACAACGCAAAAATTTAAGACTGCATAACTCAGCTCATAATTAGCCAACAACAATTAAATTTGGTGTGTATGTGTTTTATACCAACAAAAAGATGTCTTCGAAAAATGGACGTCATTCGCTCGCGAACACGCCCACCTCCCATACAACCCAAAAACTGAAAACGCAATAAATAAGCCTGTGTTTGTTCTAAAGAGCTAAAATTTGACACATATGTTTTTTTTGACAAGACAAAGATGTTTTTGAAAAATGGACGTCATCCGCCCACGGACACGCCTACTTCCCATACAACGAGAAAATTGAAAACTGCATAACTCAACTCATAATTAGCCTACAACAATTTAATTTGATATGTATGTGTTTTATATAAACACAAAGATGTCTTCGAAAAATGGACGTCATCCGGTCACGGACACGCCTACCTCCCATAAAACCCAAAAAGTTTAAAACTCAATAAATAAGGTTATGTTTGGCATAGAGAAATTAAATTTGGTATGTACGTATTTTACACCAAAACTAAGATGTGTTCAAAAATTGGGTGTAATCCGTCCATGAATACGCCCACCTCCCATAGCGAAAGCACAATAAAGGCACTAACTGTGAGCTACAGGAATAAATCTTGGTATTTGTAAATCAACATTTAAATGCATATAAATTAAAGGCTTCATCCGCCCACGGACACTTCCATTTATAATAAAAAATTTTTTGTTTTGGAAAAGTGGGTTTAGCGTATTTCATAGTCGGCCTAAACCGACTTTAGACTTTCTTTACTTGTTTTTATATGAAAATTTTATTAAAAAAAAAACCATACAATTTATTGGAATACAAAGAAATTGCTTCAAATATATTTTTTTTTAATTTATTTTATTATTACTATTTTTTTTGTATATCGTCGCTGCGTTAAAAAAAACAGGTATGTGATTTTTTATTATTTATTTTTTTATTGCATAATTGAATAGCTCTACTCAATATCCATCTGTGCGCTGAACGGCTTTTCGTTATCTCACATTGCACATTGGGAAATTTGGACCCATTTTGAGGCCAAAAGTCAATTTTCCAACTTGTTTGAATCTTTCTATTTTTGGTTTTATCTAGCAGGGAATACTCCAAAGCATACAAATGTAAACTCTGTTTTTAGATAATGTGTTTTACCACTGCTATGGTACATCCCAAGCATGTTGTTTCGAAATGAGTTAAAAATTTATTTTTTTTATGTAGTTTTTTATATCGTGTTGAAATGGATGTACCTCAAAATTAATTAATTTTAAAAGAAAACTTTAGTTAGAGTTTAAAAAAAAAGTTCAAGAGAGTTCAAGAAAAACTCATCATACATCGATAGAGCAATCATTTATGTGATATTGCCACAACATCTCATATTGCGATTTTGTGCGATATTAAAAAAAAATAATTTTTCTTACCTAAAAAGTACAACATTTATTGAACTTTTTACCTCCCGCCTATAAAAAAGTGAGCGTCGCAAGTATATTTTTGTTAGGCAAGCTTAATTCGTCTAAGTGATGAATCAAGTTTTAAGCTGATACTTCAACTTTTCGAATTTTGGCCACAAAATAGGGTAAAATTTCCCATAGTGCATTGGAGACATTTTTTCATTACTTTTTTTAATAAAATTTTTAATTAAAAATTTGAAAAATCAGGTATGTGCTCGAAAAATTTGATCAAATTAAAAACAAAATGACCGGAATAAAATCGGTTATGTATCTGAAAATGGAAGAATGCACGGAAGATTGCATCGCTTCGTGCTGGAGGAAGAAGTTTAATTTTTTTTTTAATATATATCTCTAGAATTTTATAGCAAAAAATACAAAATTATGACATTGAAAGCGCAGAGAATAAATCAGTTTTTTTGCTCTCCTGAAAAGTTGTCGAAAAACACATAACTGAATTTTAAGGCGCAGCGGCGATATGTTCTTTAATTTAATCTTAAGAATTTTACATCTTTATAATTAATAGGCTAAGTTTTTTTTTTTGTGACTTTAACTCCTCCCAGACCAATGGACTAATTTTATCGATTCAAATGTCATTAAATTCGGTCAAGGCTGTAGACGTGCTAACCACTTTTAAAAATTGTTATATCCTTTTGAAACAGAAATAAAATTTTGTACAAAAATCCGCTATTTAATCAATTTGAAATTTAATTCGAGAATTTGAATTAAGTTTGAGGTTATGAATTGGTCGAGTTTGAATTTTTTTCAAAAATACATACTTTTAATCAAAATTATCTTTAATGAATTCCTCAAATGTCAAAATTTATTAAAACAATTAAATTAAAACAAGTAAAGCAAGTCTAAATTCGTTCTAGCCCGACTATGAAATACCCTAAACCTTCTTTTTCAAAATACAATAATAGTATTGAAAATGGGCGTGTCCGTGAGCGGATGAAGTAAATTTTATCTCTGTAGGTTAAACATAAGCTTCTTTATTGAGCTAAATTTTTGGGTTGTATGGGAGGTGGGCGCGTCCGTGGTTGGATGACATTCATTTTTTTAAATCATCTTTGGTTTGTTATAAAAAAAATGAGTACCAAATTTTATCTCTGTAGATTAAACATGAGCTTATTTATTGAGTTTTTATTTTTTGATTGTATGGGAGGTAGGTGTGTCCGTGGGCGGATGACACCTTTATTTCGAAAATATCTTTGTTTGTTATAAAAAATATGAGTACCAAATTTTATCTCTTTATATCAAACATGAGCTTATTTAAAGTTTTAAAATTTTGGGTTTTATGGGAGGTGGGCGTGGCCGTAGGCGGTTGACGTCCATTTTTCGAAGCCGTTTTTGTTTTGATATAAAATACATACGTACCAAATTTTATCTCTGTACGTTAAACATGAGCTTATCTATAGAGTTTTTTATTTTTGGTTGTATGGGAAGGGGGCGTGTCCGTAGGCAGATGACACCCATTTTTCGAAGAAATTCTTGTTTTCATATAAAATACATACATACCTAATTTTATTGTTGTAGGCTAGTTATGAGCTTATATATGCAGTTTTCAGTTTTTGCGTTGCAATAGAGGTAGGCGTGTCCATGAGGGGATTCCAAAACTATTCAATAGTGCAGATCTTTGGATCCATGTGCTCATATGTACCAAGTTTCATCCAATTATCTCAACTTCTTCTTCTTTTCCTGCGTATAAGGACAACACACAGACGGAAGGACGGACGGACAGACAGACGGACATGGATAGCTCAATTCACGAGGTGACCCTAATCAAGAATATTTATATGCGTTGCAAACTTTTGCAAAAAGTTACCCTGACCTTTCAGGTTTAGGGTATAAAAAAGAAGAGTGACATTTTTGTGCAGTTGGAAGTAAAAGAATCACTAAATTATTAAACTTATGTTCAAATTAGAAAGAAGATATTGTTGAGAAACCAAAACAACATTGATCAAAATAATCAATTTTTACGAATATCAAAGATAACAGAAATATCAACAAGCATAGATGGGTCACACTAAATCAAAATATTACATTAAAAAACGGGGTTTTTCGAAAACCACTTATCGATGCCATTACAGTGTGGCCAACTGTATGCTTGTTATGACTTACCGTTGCTTAACTTCATTGCTATTTTATGCAGTGACGGAAAGCGATCAAACTATCGAGTGCCTACAGGACATTTTTATTCTATATCAATAATTAACTGAAATACATAACACTAGGTCGTAGCAATCGCTTAGCAAGTACCTAAGCTGGCCACATAAATAGGTACGTTGAAGATACAAATTAGTTGGGTCGCTCGCTTTAAAAAATTTTTTCTTAAATCTGTAAAAAAAGAGATATTATCTCTTTCGAGTATCTTAAACGAAAAAATTAAAATTTTTTAATTTATTCTAGTTATCTTCCATTTTTATGTTCCAAAGTCACGTGTGAGGTCATTAATATATATAAAACAAGCATTACTATTTATAAACCTCTAAAACGGCAAACAGTTTAAAATAACAAAAAAAAACTAAAATTCACTTTTTGAGATAAAACCAAATTAAAGTTTTTCAGAAAGTTGGCAACTCTAGCATAAAAATTCCAAAAATATTTAATTTTTTGAAATCGCTTTTCTTTAGTTTTCTAATGATAGGAATGTTACCATTTACAAAAATAAGGTAAAGATATGTAAGGTGTAGGTATAAGATATATAAGGTGGAGATATGATTACTTAGAAATGACTTAATTTTTAAGATTGTTGCTTTTATACAAAAATTGGTATCTCCATAATATTTTACAAAATTATGGCGATAAAAAAACAAATAACTGATATTCTTATAAGTAGAAAAGGAACCTACTAAGAGCATGTGATAAATTTTTGGAAAAAATTTGCCATATATTTTTTTGGTGCAATGAATATGATAATTCAAAACGAAAATAATAATATTTAACAATTTAATAATTTCTCGTTTTCACATAAGTTGACAGACTAACACATATATAATTTTTTTCTTACTAAATCTAAAAAATAATTATTTAATTTATTTACTTTTGAACACCGAAAGCTTTAGAAATATGATAAAAAGAAATATTTAAGTGAAAGATGTTGTGTAAAAACAATTAAAGGCAATAAAAATCCAATTGGATTATTTCGGTTTTTTCACACAATAAAAAAAAAAACAGCGAACGTTCGTTTTTAATCACTTATTCAAAATGAGCGTTTGAATTAAAAATTCAGGAACTTTGTTCACGACCGGCACTTAATTATCTGAATGTTTCTTGCAGATTGATTTCTTTACTTTTCTTTCTTATTTCTTATTGTTTTCATTTCTCCACGATAACGCAAAAACGAAAACATGTAGAACAGCAAAAAAAACAGCAAAGAACAAAAAAAAAAATCACTGACGATATTGATGCTGATAGTAATTTTTTTCTGAACGGACGTTCTCTTTAAACCTTAATTTTTAATGAACGGTTATAGCGAACGTTCGTTGATTTTTGTAGTTGTGGGTAAAATTTCTTGAGAAAATACGAAACAGACAAATTTTCCGTGATAAAACCAATGCTTTTATCTGTCGATCAGACATGCACAACGAAATCAACAGATTTTTTTTGTTTCGTTGAGGCAGAAAAATAAATTATCAAAATTATTTCGTTTTTTAAATAACGTTAAAAATTTATCAAATCAAATTTCGTTTCGTTGAAAAACGAAAAATTTTCTATTATTTTCTCCTATGCTAAAGCTGGTATGACACTTGTTTTTTTCGCATTTTTAAGATCTTCAAAAAAGCAGCGGGTAAAAGGGAAGAATTAACGTGCATGCCTGCGTTCGATTGCAAACGAAATAAATCTGCTATTAAATAAGTTTAAGAATCATTTAAGAAATTTATTATTAAATATATTTAATGGATTGCTTATGAAAACAAAATAATAGTAAATTTCTTTTCAAATACTCTGCGACAATAACGCGCTCATTGTTCCTTGCCCATTTAAAATTGTTTAATGTTTTGTAGTTGTCACAGTAAAGAACAAAACTTGATTAACATGTGCAAGATTCCTTAGCAGCAAATTATTAGCAGCGCTGAGCTGCAATTTATGGAATTACAAATGTCTGTCAAACAACAACAAATGTTGTTTATGAAAGAAAATAAGCCTAAAATAAGAATTAAAACTGCAAATTTATTTTATTTAACAGAGTTCACCTACATATGCAAATATAAACAGATTTCATGTTTTGTGCTTTATTTTCTAACTATTTTCTTTCATAAATAAAATTCGTACTCTTATTTTTTACTATTTTACTATTTATTGATAAATAGCTGTTGCAGCGAAAAACATTCGCCGCAAAATTTTTGCTGTCGTTTCATGTCGTTCGGTTTTTTCATTGACTGATACATACATACACAAGCATGTTAGAAGAAAACTATTTCAGAGAATAACAACAACAAAACTCACGGAAATATTATTTTCAATTAACTTTTAAACTAAATGGAATTTGAAAAAACTTCCTAAGAAAACAACCTTCGTTAGGAAGCGTAAAACAGTACAGTAAAAGAAATTTTAAGATCGGTCAATCCGTTCGACAGTTTAAGGTCTCTAAACAGCTTCAAACAACCTGTTCCATGGGAGCTTCGCTCGCTTCGCTCGCTCGCTCCAACAAGGTCAGAGTCGGTGGTGCGAGCCAACGAATTCCGGGTTCAATCCTCATCTCTCGCAAAATATTTTTCAATCGAAATTAATTTTTCTGTTCTGTTCTGCAAACGCTGACAAACCTCAGAGTGTACCTAAAAAATGTCATTTAAACCTTCTTGAGAACATGAAAATTAGCCGTATGAAGTCGGCATAAGACATGCGGGTCCAGTTCTCGAACAATTGTGTACAACAATATAATAACACACACAACACAATTGATCATAAGAAGATCGTTGAAAGTTCTGAAATTGGCTGAAATGGCCAATTTGTTTTTTTTTTTTTTTTTGTTGTTGTCATTAAATGTTATGAAAAATTTATTAAATACAATATATAGTTCATGAATATTATCTACACTGATTGAATTGTGTTGTTGTTATATAGGTAAGAGT